>JACCIY010001261.1:0-45796 GCA_025506505.1 Flaveria sonorensis | reverse complement strand
GGGTTGAGTCTGTCACATTCACAGGTTCTTATGGACCTGGTTGAGTTCATCTTGGTGGTCTCTCAGCTAGCTGGCCCTTGAGATCGGTGATCTCAACCTGCTGGTCATTGACCTTTTTCTAAGACAGTCACCTGAGATTCCAGGTGACTTATCTTGAGACTAAATAGGTGCAATTTAGTAGGTTTTGCACCTTTAGTTTCAGATCCCCTCATCTTCATCAGAAAAATCACAGGGGGATGAGAGAATTGGACAAGATCCTCCTCCTCATCACCAGCATATGTTCTTGGTTGCTGGATTTCCCTTGCCTTATGACAGCTTCAAGAGAAGTGTCAAAAGGCTGGTGCCATGGTTGAGGTCTTAAAGATGTAATCACTTGCTGAAATGAGAGCCTCTGCCATATGGATCTCCTAAACAGGTTCAGGGAGATCCACCTCAGTGATAGGTGAATGATGTGGGATAGACCTGGGTGAGACAGAGTACTCATCTCTCCTTGAGTAGGTGTGGGGAAGAGAGACTCATGGTACTCGCTGAATACCAAGTCTTCATCATCATAGAAGTCAAGGCTGGGAATTGGTTGGTTTAGATCTAAGGGCGGGGATGGTAACTTTCCCCAGAAGGTTGTTCACTAGAGTGTGGAGACTCTAAGTGAAGGCTTAAGGCTGTTTGGGGTGTGAGCTCATCAGGCTGAGCATGAGGAACCTCAGCACTGATCATATGAGAGATGGGAGTGGTTTGCTCCTTAGGGGAAGTGGGAGCTCGAGTGTCCACTTCTCCTGTAAGGTTGGTGATATGGGGGCCTGCACAAGCTGAATAGCATGTGCAGGGGTTCATTTGGTTTTTCTCTGGTAGGTGATGGTTATTGTGGGCTGTATGTGTGGTTGAGAGATAGAAGGTGTGGGTTCAACACTAGCTGGTGCTGCTAGGTTGCCACCTTGAGCAATGAGCTCAACATTTTTGGGGCAAGGGCTGTTTCTACCCAGAGAAGCCAACAGTTGGCTTCCTATTATTTTGAAGATGCTGGCTTCATTTGTCCCAATTAAGAATATTACCTGTTCCCCTCAACTGTGTGCCCAGTTCACAGTTGAGAATGTGCTGGACATATCTAGGGAACATGTAATACTCTAGGGAGTCCAAGTTAGCAAGCAAATTGGTATATACAAATTGAGAATACCTGAACTTGACCCCTGAACCATTCATGGACTATGAAGGAGAGGTCTTCTGGAATCTGATCCCATCCTCCATGTTTGAGCTGTGTATGACAACATGAAGAGGTACTTCCATTGGGATGAGACCTTCCCTTCCTGAAGGTTTTGACTGAGAAGTCACCCTCATAGCCCATCTGCGCAAAGGAGTGGTTGACTGCAGCTTTGGGAAGGACAAGTCACCTTCTACATCATCCAGCTGAAGATGTGTGTTTATGATGGCGGAGTGATGAAGATTGTCCTCCCTGCACTGTGGCAGACAGTGCCTTCTCCCCGTCCATGGTGACCTCTTCGCAGGTCCGCCAGAACTCCAACAAATGATCCTCATAGAGAGGAGGATCAATGGTGAGGGAGGTGAAGTAGTTGGTCAAAGAAAGGTAACGACAAACCTCTGAGAAACCTGGATCTTTTCAGAGTCTAACAGAGCAACTTGATTATGTTTCCTGTGAAGATGCATGGAAAAATCGTGTTGATTTCTGCGGTCAAGGTTGGCCATTTGAAGTAGCTTTTTGGTGAAGAAGATAAGAACAAAGGCGGTTTGTGGGTGAAATTAGGTTAGAGAACAATGTAGATGAAGAAGAGGAGAGTGAGAAGAGGGGGAACCGTTTGAGAATATATATGAAATGGATTTGAAACAAAGTTAATGCAAAAGGATAAACTTGAAATCCGAAAGTAGGTCCCACCTCTGAAAAAGTGCCCAAAAGGTAGTTATTTGGAAGTTGAAAATCTTCCGAAGGTAATTTAGCTTCAGAAGTTTTAAGAAAAAGCTTCCGAAGGCAATTTGGCTTCGGAAGATATTCTTAAGAGTTGTGAAATTTGGCTTCGGAAGAAAAATACTTAGAAAAGTTTTTCTTCCGACACATATTTGGTTCGGAAGATATAAGAACTTGGGATTTTATTCTAAGAGAATAAATCTTTCGAGACTTAATTGCTTTCGGAAGATATTTGTCCTTCAAATACATGTAAGTACTTAGAAGCATATTTAAGCTTCGGAAGATATTCTCAGAATTTCTTCCGAAGTTAATTTCTTATAAGTAGTTAGTTGATTTGAAGACATAAATTTCTTCGAAGTCAACTTGAAATCTTCGAAGGAAAATATGTTTGAAAATTTTTCAAAAATCTAAGGAATATCATAAAAAAATTTCTTCCAAAATAAACTGGGCTTATGAAGGTGATAAAATAGACAACTTAGGACACACAGGTTTTAGAAATAAAGTTGATTTAAGTTTTTAAGAAAATCTACTCAAAGTTAATCATCCCAATAGCTGATACAAGATATTTGAATCTCTGTTCATCAAAAGCTTTAGTGAACAGATCAGCATATTGTTCATTTGTGTTAACTTTGACTAATTTGATTAATCCTTCTCAAAATTATCTCTAATCAAATGATACCTGATGTTGATGTGTTTGGTCCTTGAGTGCTGCACAGGATTCTCTGTAATGGAGATAGCACTGTTGTTGTCTATATGGATGGGAGTCTCTTTGAAGTTGAATCCATAGTCCAGCATCTGATTCTGAATCCAAAGCACTTGAGCACAGCAACTTGCAGCAGCAATGTATTCAGCCTCAGCAGTTGATGCAGAGACACAGGATTGTTTCTTGCATTCCATGAGACAATCCTTCCACCAAGGAATTGACATCCCCCAGATGTAGACTTTGCAGTCATGTTGCAACCACCATAGTCACTATCTGTATAAGCATACAGATTGAAGTCAGAACTCTTTGGATACCAAGGCCAAGCTTGGGAGCACCTTTGAGATATCTAAGAATCCTCTTGATGCAACCAGGTGTGACATCTTGGGTTGGCTTGATATCTTGCATAGATGCATGTGGCAAACATGATATCAGGCCTGCTGGCTGTTAGGTACATAAGAGACCCAATCATAGCCCTGTAAAGATGTTCATCCACACACTCCCCCTCAAGATCAGGTCCTAGGGAGTGGTTTCTGGCTATGGTGTCTTAGCAACCTTACAAGTCATGTTGAATCTTGTAAGTATGTCTTGTACATACTTTGACTGACTTATGAAGATGCCATTGTCAACTTGCTTCACTTGAATTCCCAGAAAGAAATTTTCCCCCATGGCACTCATTTCAAATCTGTTCTTCATCAGCCTCTCAAAGTCTTTGCAGAGCTTTGGATTAGTTGACCCGAAGATAATGTCATCCATATATACTGAACCAGCATTAAGTCATTCCCTGTCCTTTGATGAAGAGAGTTCCATCTATAGTACCCCTTTGTAACCATGTTGACAGAGATACTGAGATAGTGTTCATACCACTTCCTTGGAGCTTGGTGCAGCCCATAAAGAGCTTTATCAAGCTTGCAGACATAATCAGGATGATCTGGGTCTGCAAAGCCAGTGGTTGTTTGACACACCTCTTCATCAATCACCCCATACAGAAAAGCACACTTGACATCAAGTTGGTAGACCTTGAAATCCTTGGATGCAGCAAAAGCCAGGAATATTCTTACAGCTTCAAGTCTTGCCACAGGAGCAAAAACATCTGTGTAATCAATTCCCTCTTCTTGTGTGTACCCTTGAACAACTAGTCTTGCCTTGTTCTTGATGACAAGTCCTCTATATCCTTCTTGTTCCTAAAAACCACTTGGTTCCTATGATAGTCTTCCCATGAGGAAGAGGACATAGGTTCCAAACTTTTGTCTTTGAATTGAAGCAGCTCCTCTTGCATTGCTTCAACCCAGCTTCCATCTTTCAAAGCCTCATCAACTTTCTTTGGCTCTACTTGGGACAAGAAGCAAGAATATAGACAAACTTTTGTCATGGGTTGTCCTCTTGTCCCCCAATGATATTTCCAATGATGTTTGTGGTGGGGGTGACTTGTGGATCCTGAGTTGAGGGATCACAGCAAGTGATTGAAGATCTAGATTGAAAGATCTAGATTTGAAAAATTAGATCTGGCAATGGAGTGTCACCCACCACATCAGCACACTTATCAAGTGAGACTTGATCCAATGAGTGTGTGACATCATTTATGTTGTCTTCTATGGAGTGGTTATCAGCATCAAGAAATTCTTGATCACTATCACCACCTCCATTTCTCCTACATTTGAAGCTCCTTCACCTGAGTTTTGAACCTCTGAGCTGGAATTTGAAGGCATCTCAGATGTATCAGCTGAATTTGTCATGTTTGTGCTGATAGGATCTTCATTTGTAGGGTTAGTCACCAAAGGAGCTGAAGTAGTAATCTTGCTTGGTCTTCTCAGCTCAAATCTTGGGTTGGGATCTCCTGTTGATATTTATCTGTAGATCCTGAAACATTCTCACAAGACTTTTTAAAACAGTTCTAAGTCAAGATCAAATAGCCAATCCAGACCAGAACCTTTCACACTAGGAGTGTGCTCATTGAAGGTCACATTGGCTGACTCCTCAACTACTCTAGTTCTGAGATTGTATACTCTATAAGCCTTAGCTTGGGAAGAATATCCAATAAAGTGTCCATCATCTGACTTCTCATCAAATTTGGCTACTTGATCTTTGGTATTCAAGATGGTGCAAGGACATCCAAATGACCTGAGGAAACCAATAAATGGTCTCCTTTGTGCCACAGCTCATAAGGAGTCTTACCATGAGTCTTAACCACTAAAACTCTGTTCTGCACATAGCAGGCTGTGTTAACTGCCTCTGCCCAGAAGGTGATGGGCAGTTTAGAGTCAGACAACATGGTTCTTGCAGCTTCAATAAGTGTCTTGTTTCTCCTCTCAGCAACACCATTTTGCTGAGGAGTCCTGGGAGCACTATATTGTCTTGTAATACTTTTCATCACAAAATGTATCAAGGATTTGGTTTTAAATTCTGTTCCTTGATCACATCTTATGGTCTTGACCTTGTGATCAGATTGATTCTCAATTTTAGAATGAAGTTCTTCAAGATCTCAGGAGTCTCATCCTTAGTTCTAAGGAAAAAGACCAAGTGAATCTTGTGAAATCATCTGTGATCACTAAACATATGAGGTTCTTCCTAAACTCATTACACTGGTGGGCCAAAGAGATCCATGTGTAATAAGTGTAGGGGAGTAGTGATAGAGTTTTTTTTCTTTGGCTTGTGAGACACTTTGTGTTGCTTCCCTTTCAGGCATGCAACACAATGATCATCACTTGTAAACTCTTTCTTTGGCATTCCAGTTACCAAATCATTCTTAATTAATTTATCATGTTCTTAAAGTTTACATGGCACATTCTTTTATGCCATAGGAAAGACTCATCACTATTTGCTTTAGATAGAAAGCAAGAAACCTCTCCTGAGGGAGATGTTTTCTGCAAGTCCATCTTGTACATGTTCCCTTCCTGGGGCTCTGAGCAGGATATGCTCTTGAGGAATAACCACCCCGGGCTTGAGAACAATGCACTCATGCTCAGTAAAGAGCATGTTGTGTCTCTGATCACAAAATTGGGATACACTCAGTAGATTGTATCCAAGCTCCTTAACAAAATTTACCTTCTCAATGGTGAGCTTACCATTTGTGACCATACCCCTTCCAGTGATGTAACCACCAGCATCTCCTCCAAAAGCAACTGGTCCTCCATCATTTTCTCAAAATTGTGAAGCAAAGAACCATTGCCAGTCATGTGCCTGGAACAGCCACTATCAATGATCCACACATTTTCTTGGTCTTAGTGTTCCTGCATAAAAAGAAGTGGTTAGTTACACTTGGAAACCCAAGCCTCATTGGTCTTGGGCTTTTCAAAGTGATCTGAAGACAATGTAACAGTAACAGATCCTATATTCAAGCTTTGAGGATCATTAGTTGCTGTTGATGAAGAACTCTCAATCACCAGGTCTTTCTTCATCTTCCACACCATATTTGGAAGATTGGACTTGACCTTCAACACCTCGGAAGTTTCAATAATTTGAAGTTTTGGATACTGGACCTTCGGAAGATCTTGCTTTCACTGCAGCATGCTTTAGTACTTCGGAAGCATTCCTTTCTTTCGAGACCAAAATTTCTTCCGAAGGCAAGTTCTCACTTGTCTTCTTTTCACTTTGGAGCTTTCGAAGGAAACAGATTTTCCTTCCGAGCTTGCTTTTCTTCTTCTTCCCAGAAGCTTTTCTTGACCATGTGGATAGTGCTTTTGGGATTGTAGATGCAATCCTTAGCCAGATGAGAAGTACTACCACACATGATGCAGTCCATTTGCTTCCTTCTGGGAGTCTTCTTTTGAGAGCAAGACTGAGTTTGATCACTTTCCTTCTCCATCTTCATCTTCACAGATGATGCAACAAGCTTCTTAGGGAGAGGCTTGCTCTTGGAGCTGGATGGTTCAGGCTGTGTAGCAGTGGTACACAGCTGGTCAGTCTTTTCTTCTTGCTGGAATGGTTTGGAACTAAACTAGAACTCCTGGTACTAGAGTTCATAGTTGAGTCTTCAGCCTTTACCACTTCAAACCCGCAGAAATGAACACTTGTTTCTGCTTGGAGTCAAAAGTGGCCTTGATTTCTTGAGCCTTCTTTGATCTTCTCTTAGCTCTTCTGATCAAGTTCTTTCTCTTTGACTTGGTCATTCCAGACTCTTTCTCTCCTCAGGAGAATAGTGACCATTCTTAGGATGATCTTTTCACTCTTCTCAGAGTCATCCTTCACTATCTCCTTCATCCTCTTCAACAATGGGGTCTATGAGGGGAAGCTCATCTCACAAGTTCCACACCTTGGAGATCTTACAGACAATAGAGTGTGTGGAGGAGCTATCTCAGTAGATCCCAGTCCCTGCTTATTCTGATAACAAACTTGTATGTAGGGATGAGGATATTATATTCTTGAAGGTCTCTTCTTCAAGAACACATTTTTTTGCCCTGGCTTTGCTGATCACAAGCTCAGTGGCATTCAGTTAACTTTGAGATGAGATCTTTGATTTGAGTCCTGTAGTTAGTGTGCTCATGCTTAAGAGTTGAAATGGTTTTCTCTAGATCTTCTATCTTAAGTTTATAATCATTTTCAGCTCTTTTAAAATCAGCTTTTAAGATATTTAAGGACTCAAGATCAGATCTCATCTCTAAGTTATAGGACCTGTATCTATTAACTTTAGCAATACATTCAGGTGTACAGAGATGTTCCAATACCTTGGCTTCATCATGATCTGCCATCAATGCTTGGTTTGGAGATGCATCTTCCACCTGAAAGCTCCAGTCAAAGCCTCCTTCTTCAATAGCAACTAGGCTTGCTCTTGGCTTCTCATTCTGGTGAGCTCCTTCAGTGTAGTTTGGCCTTGTTTGTGCTTGCCCACCATTTGACCTTGGTGCCTTGCACTCTTTGCAAAGTGTCCCATTTGGTTACAGTTGTAACACTTCACTTTGCTTTTATCAAGCCCAAACTTTCCACTGGCTGCATTGCTAGGAAACTTCCTTCCAGTCCTCTGTAGAACTTTTGGTCTGTGAGTGAGAGAGAAGAGCCATCTGCTGGACTATTTCCATATACTCCAGATCATCTGGATGGATACAGTCCAGATCTTCAAGGGTGAAGAGAAAGTTGCCTGAACTTTCATCAGAAGACACAAAAGCTTGTGAAGAACTTGTCTCCTGGAATGGGCTTCCAGGGATGTAGCCTTCCCTTGGTGTCTCCGGAAAGGTGATGAAAGGACCCTTTTGTGATTTGTCCGGGTAGCAGATGAGATGGTGTTGTGGTTCTCTGCAATCCCTTTCAACCACATGAAAGGCTGAACTCTGTTGGTTGTTGGAGTTACCAGATGGATTTTGCATGTTCATCTCCATCTGGTAGCCACTGAGGATACCATACAACTCTGAGAGTAAGGGTCTTGAGGTTCTCAGTCCTCTTGATGACCACACAATAGTGTGTCCATTGTCTGGGAAGAGAGGACATGAACTTCTCATAATGTCCCTGTTCTCAAGAGTTACTCCAACATCTGCCAGAGTATCCATAATCTCAATATACCTAAAGTATTGTTGAGTCATGGTTTCACCTGTCTTAAAGGTGAAGTTCTCAAACTGCTGCTTCAAGAGGTCTTTCTTGTTTTCTTTTGCATCATCAGACCCCTCATACATCAGCTTCAGTGCATCCTAGAGTTGCTTGGCAGTCTTGCACTTCTTGAAGCCTCTGTAGATAGAGTTTGGAAGAGTAGTTTGGAGGGCGGTCATGGCTTTCTGATCAATATCAATCTTCTTCTAGTCTTCATCAGAATAGTTTGCCACTTTCTTTGGTATCATACCACCACCAGCAGCAGCTGAAGAGGTGGATGGTACATGAGGTCCATCGACAACAGACCCCATATCCTGGAGTCTTGAGACTTGATAAAGCCTTCCATTCTTTGACACCAAGTATCAAAGTCTTCAGGAGTGATCGATGGGGACTTTGTCATTGTACTGGTTTCCATATCAGCCTTTGTGATAGCTGCCATTTGAGATGTTAAGTGAACTGTGAAACTGAGAGGATTAAAGATGGTGAGATCTTACAATCAAGAGCTTGAAATGCTCTGATACCAATTGTAGGACCGGGTAAGGGTGCCTACACAATCAGTTTCACAATAAGGAGAGACTTGGAACACTTAACAATTCAAATAGGGAACCGGGTTTGATTATGAGGATACTATGAACCAAGTAAGTAATGAGACAGAACAAGCAACAATAAAAAGAAATATGGTTTTCAAGGAGTGTTGTATTGCTCTCAAGTTCTATTACAAGTGTTACAAAGCATATCTAAATTACAAGAACCTGAGACTCTTTATACTACATCCTACAACCGTTAATACTTAGAAAGACAGTTGGAATTGACTATCTAGACAACAAGATCAATCTAAAGTCAAAAAGCAGATTGACTTTTGACTAGTGACTATGACATGCCATAGCTCACATTTTTCTTACAAAAAGGTTTACAGGTACAAAAGTAGGAAGTTACAGACAAAGACCTTATCTCAGTTTACAAAAGCATGAACTTTCACCAACTATAAGTTGTGAGTCTTCAGAGTCGCAACGGAAAAGTGTCAGCTTTATGTAAAGTAGATCAGAGAAAGCATGTCTTTCTTTGTCTTCGGAAGAAATCAGTCTTCACAGCAAAATGGCTTTTGAAGACTTTGTCTGAAGCTTCGGAAGACTTCATCTTTGGCTTCGGAGGATTTGGACTTGGCTTCGGAAGATTTTACACTTAGAGTATTTTCTGATGTAGTGTGTAAAGCTTCCGAAGCACTTCTACCTTTGTACGTCCAGTGCATGCATGCAGAAAGACCTTTGGTTGTTTTGGCTTTTTTGGTTGCATCAGCCTTATAATCTTCTGATATTACCTTACAAAAGACCATGAAGAAATGAGGAGTCTAACCATAAAAAAAACAAAGTACTTTTTATTTTCATGAAATAAGATATAATTAGTAGAGTTAAGTTCGGTCTTGCTCCCTGTTTTGACAAAAAAATAACTATTTTCTCCTAAAAGATTAAAAACATCAATTTACCTCTAAAAGTTTCATAAGTTATTTCAATTTTAGTCTAAAAGTTTAATCATTGTTTCAATTTAAATCCAAAATAATAAAACTTTTGGATTGAAATTGAAACAACTTATGAAACTTGCGGAGGTAAATTGATTTTTTTAGTTTTTTGGAGGAAAATAGTTACTCTTGTCAAACCTTATGAAGCAAATTGAATTAATAATATTTAATAGAAAAATTCATCTAAGCATACGTTATGAAAGATTTGGTGTAAAACTTTCCAAACATGTGTGTGATTGTAACCAAAATCTTATAAAAAGGATAAGGGTGTGGTTATTATAAAAAGTAAGGAAAAACTAAAGGGATGAGAAGATTATTATCCATTAGATTTAAATCCAATGGCTAAGAAAATTGATGGTATAATGATAAATAATTAAAACTTTAAATGATAGCCCAATGGTATTTTAGTCTTAACTACATTTTCAAGTCCATATTTTTTTAAACACTAGTAACTTTTACATACAACATTATTTTTTAAAAAAATTACACCATAAAAATAAGTGTTTTTTAATCTTTAAAATGCTATAATTTTGATGAATAAAAAAGAAGTTTTTTTTCATGTTATTTAGTTCATATGTAATATTTGCAGCTCATTGTGTAATATCAGGTCATTATGTCATATCCATTACATCATTGTGTAATATTCATTATATTGTGGCTAATGTTGACCATTTTGTTATGCATTGGGCTTCTTAAAAATGATGATTTTCAAATAACACAATGCTAAAATTTATTTTTTTTACGTATTTTAGTTCATTGTGTAATCGTAATCGGGTCATTGTGTAATCCTTATCAAGCAGCACATTGTGTCTAATTACTAATCATCAAGTCTAGTGCTAGTCATGTGTTACCCGTTGTGTCTAATGTTAACCATTGTGTTTTTTAAAATGATGATTTTTAAATAACACAATACTGAAAATGTAATTTTTTTTAATTTTTTCTAGTTCATTGTGTAATACAGATTTGGTCATTGTGTACTCCTTGTCAAGCAGTCATTTGTCTATTACTAATTATCGCGTCTGGTGTTGGTCATTGTGTTACCCATTGTGTCTAATGTTGACTATTGTCTATGCATTGTGTTTTTTTAAATGATGATTTTCAAATAACAAATGCTAAAAATGTATTTTTTTTTACGTTTTTTCCAGTTCATTGTAAATCCTGATTAGGTCATTTTGTCCTCCTTGTCAAGTAGCTCATTTTGTTTATGTTAATTATCGAGTTTAGTGTTGGACATTGTGTTACCCATTGTGTCTAATGTTGACTATTGTATTATACATTGTGCTTTTTTAAAATGATGACTTTCAAATAACATAATGTTGAAAATATAATTTTTTTATGTTTTTCAGTTATTATATAATCCTGATTATTTCATTGTAAATCCTCGTCAAGCAGCTTATTGTGTTTATTACTAATCATCGAGTCTAGTGCTGGTCATTGTGTCTAATGTTAATCATTGCGTTATGCATTGTGTTTTTTGAAATGATAATTTTTGAATATATGAGATATATAAACTTTTTATGTTCAAGTTCATTGTGTATTCCTCATTAGATAATTGTGTAATCCTCATCAATTCAGAAGATTACACAATAACCTAATGAATTACATAATGAGTTAAAAAAATTTTTTTATATCAACACTATATGCATTTTAAGACTAAAAAATATTCGTTTTTATGATTTAATTTTTTTAAAAAATAATGTCATATGTAAAAGTTATAAATGTTTAAAAAAAGGTAGAACTTGAAAAAAGCGAATATTAACAATTTGCCCCCAACCTAATTTTGATCAAAGGACACTGTCAACATTTAATCCTTCTTACACTTAGTTTTAGAAGACTTTGTATTTGAACCTTTAATATCATAAAAATTTAAAAACTTTCTTATTTTTCCATTTTTTAACCTAATTTTGGTATGTTAAATTCTTGAGTAAATTATAAATTTTGTCATTTAAATATTATTAAATTATGAATCTTATCCTAAACTTAATAAGTACATTGAATGTTCTTTATTTGAAATGTTTCACGTTTTGTGTCCTTTATACTAACTAAAGTTAACTTTTTATGATAAGTTTTTAGTACATGACTTTTTTGCTCTAGCTATTCAAAGGACAAAATACGTAAGTTATACTTTTATTTATTTCTTTCTTTTATTTTATTACTTGCTTTTCTTTTTCTTTTTCTTACCATTTATATTACAAGCATATCTTAAATATTATTAATTAATTTTGATTATTTGTAAAAAATATGCTTATATTTATAGATTTATAATTTGTTATAATTATTATTGATTATCTACTTTTCTAATAAAATCTAAAACTTAGAGAATCATATTATTGTTAACTAAAAATAAAAAATACGTAAATTACAACATAATTACAACTAAACATAACTCACCATTAAACATTGAATCAAACATAATAATTTCGACATTATTCCTTTATGTTTATAAAATGCGACTGCGACTCGGACCTAGGCACAAATATATTCATCACTCTCTATCTACTCTTTATGATATATATTTTCCGCCAAGTTCTAGCGATCGTAATGCTCTAATTTATCCTTTTCTGTTTGTTAGTTTCGGGAACATCCTCATTCATAGGTCCGAGATCTGCATCTATGAATTGAAGGGTCCGAATGATCCACAGTTTTTAGAATCAACAGGTCTTCAAATCGTTCATTTGAAAACATTAAAACCCTTCTTATTGGATGATCATGAGACCTACCAAAATCGAAATTCTTGATCAATGAGGGACAATATTACTATTTTTGTACAACAAGATACTAAAGTGGATGATTGATTAATTTGAACAGACGAATCAAACTGCAGTTTCTTTTTAAAACTGCAATTTTCAACGAATATATATAAATATATATTTACATAAGAATAATGGCTATCATATTTATTCATGGTTTTCTTAGTTTATATAATCTATTTAATAAATATAAGTTGTTAAAATTCTAATTAAATTAGTTATATAACATTTTTTATAAAGAACAAAGTTATTTAAAATTATATCTTTAAATTTTGCTTTCTAATTTTGGAAATTTAGTTCAAAGTTAAACGAACTAAATTTTAGAATAATTGAAGTTAAATTTTTTAGACATATATACTACACAATATTTAGATACAAATAAAGGCTATGTAAAATTTATAAAATACATATTTTAATATACCATATTAATTTTAAATCGATACTTTAGATATTTTAATAAGAAAATTGATGATGTATTTCAAATAACTTATAAATTTTTTATTCATAAATAATTATATACAAAAAATATCTAAATGTCTTAATTACAATGGACCTAACAAAATCCATCAGAATTTTTAAACACCTTTGTGTTATTTTACTATTATTTTTACGTAATATACTTATATTGGGTTATAAATTACATTAAAACATTTATACGGAAATTTATATTTAAAAAAAATAAACTTAATTAAATTCTAATAGTTAAGATAATATTTATAAAACAAAATAGTGAAAAATAGAAAGGAAAAAAGTAAAGTAATAAAAGAAAAAAACCAAAAGAAAACAAGAGATTAATAAAAAGTTACATATTTAGTCTTTTAAATGGTAAGGACAAAAGTATCATTTATTAAAAATTAACTGAAAAGTAACTTTTGTTAGTAGAAATAATATAAGATGAGATAAATTTTCAAATAAATGATAGTTAGTGTACATTTTAAAGTTTAAAAGCAAGTATTGTAATTTTTACAATACTTAAAGGACAACCTTTGTATTTACTTTAAAACCAATTGAACATGTGAAAATAAATGAAAAAAGCCACAAAGCTAATATTTGTACTTTAAAGTCTCTAAACTACTATAAAATAATAAAAACAGATACTTGTTAATTTCTTAAACCGGTCGAAATTAGATGATATATTACTATTTAAAATCGTTAAATCATTACTTTATCAATGTTGACAATTTATGGACCTTCTTTTTTGTCCGTATGATCCTAATGTAAACAAGAATTAACAATTTAAAACTGCAAGGGTGAAGGGAACCTACAAATTTGTGAAAACTGAAAAGCTATCCGCATTCATCGATCTATCTCCCATCCTTCTTCCTCTTTAGAAATTCTTCACTGTTTAAATTCTTGTTTCTATCAATATTAATGTCTTCATGTTCCAATTCAATCATTTCTTCAATCAATCACAGCAAACAAATTGATTCACAGACCCACAATGAACAAGAAGGTAGCTTTGTTGGTGTTGCTTTCGCGGTAACCGCGATCTTGTGTCGGTGTGATGAAGAAGACGCAAGGATGCTTCATGGACCGAATGGGCCAAGGACAAACTATCAGGGTAATAAGCAAATCAATGGTTTGAAGATATACAGTTTTTTTTGTATGAATATAGTTTTTAAAACAATGTTCCAGCCAAAGATTGTAGTAATTAACATTAATCCATCGTAAACACTTTGCTGTAACGGATTTACGACAGATTGCCCGTCGCTCGCAAATGCATAACGACGGATTTTTGTGAGGGGGTCATGTTGTGACGACTTTAGTGACAAGAACAACGTTGTATACTTGTATTTATTGCAACAGAATGGTTTGCGTCGGTTTGGACCTTTTTCGACTATCACAACATCTACTGCTAATTTTGCGACAGATTAGTTTGTCGCAAAATTAGTAGAAGATTTATTGCAGAGTCGTTGGTGTACTCTTTTCTCTAGGGAAATTAAACCTAATGATGAATCATGTAAATATTTTGACACATTAACCACCCATTTTACCATCATTAATTCAGGTTCTACATAGTTTTTCGCTAACTTGTTAAAAAAAATTAAGGAAGCGACCCAACATCATAACCGCTCGTCGCTAAACTTGTTTTTTTTTGTAAGTGACGAATGAATTAAATACAGGGCATTTCACAACGATCACTTGAAGGCAACTGCTCAGGATAGTGCAAATAAAGCTAAAGATGCCGCATCTGGTAATTATTTCAAGCATATATGCATTTTTTCTTTCATTTTCCACCTTCAAGAAGTATAATATATCCATAAACGTTTATTTTCAATGTTTTTAAAACTAGTTATGCCTTTAAATCCCGGTCGCTTGGATCGGGAGCCGGGATCTTAACCGATCTAGTTATCACTTTTAAATGTTTCCATTTGCCAGTGAACTAGTAGGTCGAATAGGATTTTCAATTTTTTATTTTTTTCTTAGAAACTATTTATTGGTTAATATAATATTTCACCTTGCATATGTTATTTATCTATGTCCCTTAAGTTACAAACCTATACCAACATAGCGTAATTTTTATTTTTTTCTAATTATATTTATTAATATATATATTTTAAAATATTGTAAATTTATTACAGTATCCGGTATTTAAATTTAGTCTGACTGGTCTAACCAATAAACCGACGGTTTAATGTCTAGTCTAGTTTAAAAGCATTGTTTGTTTTTGTAGGATCCGTAGACTACGTGAGTGAAAAGGCACTGGAGGCAGAAGATGCGGCCGCAGATGCTGCAAAGCAGCTTTCTGACAATGCATCTGATTGATTCTAAGTAGCTGTAGTTTCTCATACAAAATTTTTATGAATAAATCCTAATTTCGTATTGTTTGTTATTTAAATCTCTTTCGTTAGTGAAATTCATATTTACAAATATTCTTGTTCACGATAAGTTGATGAAACTAGGGTTTTGAGGGTATATTTTAAATCATATAAAGGCATTATAGCCGCTTAGGGTTTATAATGACTTTTGGGAAACCTTTGTGATTAATAAAAGCATCAATTTTTAAGATCGCTGTTACACAATCCTTATTTCTTATAGTAATGTATAATTATAGCGACCACAAAATAATATTTTTCCGAAGTAAAGAAATCTTTAATGTTATTTTGTTTATTACGTATATTATTAACTAGGCAAAAACTCTGCGTGAAATAAATAAAATTTACAAAACTGTTAAATTTATCAATCTTCTTTTTTTCTTTTTTTTCTTTTAATCAAAGATCTTATGATGTTTTAAGGAATTGAAGTTTCATCTCTTTAGTTCTTATACGTTTTCACGCTTATTTGAGAACCTTAAAGAATTGATTTTATAGTTATTTAATATTATTGTTATTGTTTTATTATTGTTATTATTATAATTATTATTATTTAATATAAAAGAGAAGTGAAAAAAATATGAGAATACATTAGAGAGTGACACGTGTCCTGATTTGTTATACTTTTATTATGTACTAGTTTTAAAACCCGTATAACATACGAGTTGAATAATTAAAGAGTTTGAAAACTACAAATCTATATATACTTAATTATTTAAAGAGTAAAGTACATGGATGGTCCCTATGGTGTGGTTAAAATTTTGGATTTGGTCTTTAAAGCTTTAAATTATGAATATAGTCCCTAGTGTTATAGTTATCTTTCATCAATGGTCCCTACTCTGTTAGTTCAGTTATTGATGTTAATTTGTTAAAATAATTATTTTATTTGTAGAGATCGTCAATGTAATTTACATTTCATTATAACTTTTTTTATTATAATGTTTATTATTTAATACACAAATTTTTTTTAAAAAGTCTTCTTTTAAATGTTTGGTTTATAAATTTTTTTTAAACCAATATGCAGGTTTTTTAAACCTATATAAAAATGTCTTAGTTTATAAAGACATTTAAAACTGAATGTTTAAAAAAATCTTTAAAAAACTGAGAATTCTTTTTAAGTAAAGATGTTTTAAAAATGAGTGGTAAAAGAAAAGAACTTTAGAAAATTAACCAACTAGTTTAAGAAAAAGTTTAAAAAATCAAATAGTTTAAGAATGATGAACATTTAAAAACCATGTTTTTAAAAAAAATTATTTAAAACGTATTTTATTAAATAATAATTGTATTAATAATGAAATTATAAAAATAATGTAAAAAATAAAAAAAATTAAAAAACAAAAATATAAAATTTTCTTCAATAAAAATAATATTATAATTTAAAAGGTAAATTAAATAGATGACTAATACGAGTAAAATGCTAATTTTTACGATATTTAACATCACTAACTGTTGACTAATATACCTATGGACCGTATATAAAAGAGAAAAAAATGTTAGGAACTATATTAAAAAAATTTAAAGTCTAAGGACCAAATCTAAAATTCCAACATAATCACAGGACCATCTATGTAATTTACTCTTATTTAAATCAATTATTACCTATAAATGACATATAAAACAAAAGTTCTTTTGAACATTACAAGCAATAGCTACACATTG
Source organism: Flaveria sonorensis (assembly GCA_025506505.1). NCBI lineage: Eukaryota > Viridiplantae > Streptophyta > Magnoliopsida > Asterales > Asteraceae > Flaveria > Flaveria sonorensis. Next base: position 28,926 of record JACCIY010001261.1, on the reverse strand, counting down.
ATAATATCACCTATGCAGTTATAATACTTAATTTTATAGTTAATGTTTCTAATTTTAGAAGCATGCAAAATCTAAATCTTTGATTGAAACTAGTAGGATATGTCGCGCATTGAGACTGTTTGTTTTTGAATGTCGATATGTAAATAAAAAGTATTTCGTAAAAAAATCGTTGTAACATTAAAAATATGAAAGTAAACCTTAAAAAATCATTTAAGTAAAATCTAAAACCGTGTAAAACCGTCACATGTCCTGATTTAACATTTAAAAGCATATTTTGTTAAATATTATATATAATTCTATTTTTTTTTTGAAAGTTAAACTTGCAGAAAAGTTAATGCTAAAAGTATATGATGCGTAGACAGCCAATTATCATTGTAAAAATAAATAGAAATAAACAGTTTAGTAGAAGGCTTGAATACGGATATATTTGAAAAAGATAATCTTAGAAACCATTGGACTAATCTTAAACTATGGTATTAATTTGCAGCTCATAATAGTCAACTTAAAAGAAAACGACAATATAAATATAAAAAAACATATTGTAGCTACCGACCTAAGTTTTTAATATGTATATATAATATATAATATATAATATATAATATATAATATATAATATATAATATATAATATCCAAAAAAAAGAAAAGCAAAAAAAACCCAATATATATATAATATATAATATATAATATCCAAAAAAAAAGAAAATAAAAAAACCCCACCGACATAAATACGAAAGTGAACCTTAAAAATCGTTTAAATAAAATCTAAAACCGTGTAAAACCGTCACATGTCCTGATTTAACATTTAAAAGCATATTTTGTTAAATATTATATATAATTCTATTTTTCTTTGAAAGTTAAACTTGCAGAAAAGTTAATGCTAAAAGTATGTGATGCGTAGACAGCCAATTATCATTGCAAAAATAAATAGAAATAAACAGTCTAGTAGTAGGCTTGAACACGAGTAGAATTGAAAAAAAAAATCTTAGAAACCATATTTGCAGCATATAATAGTCAAGTTAAAAGAAAACGACAATATAAATGTATAAAAAACATATTGTAGCTACCGACCTAAGTTTTTAATATGTATATATAATATATAATATATAATATATATATAATATATAATATCTAAAAAAAAAGAAAAGCAAAAAAAAAACCCAATGTATATATAATATATAATATCCAAAAAAAAAATCAAAAACCCCACCAAACATAGGAGATTAATAAGAATAGTAATGTCAATTTGGTTCATTTCTTTTCATTTTGCATGGTGACATTTTATATTAAAAAATTAACAATGACACTAATCACATATATGAAACAAACAAAAAGAAAAAAAAGTTAGTATAGTATATTTATGTGTTGTTAAATCACTACTATAAATTTTATTTCGTATTATAAAAATTTTAATAAATAAGATTAAGACTTTGCATAAACCTGTACTCCTATAATACGGTCCAAAATAGATAAAAAAATGATAAAATTAAACCCATATATGGCATATGACATATTGTTGCGTAGAGTGGTGGTGTAATATATAGCACGATGACTTTTTAAAAATCAAGCAATTTTTATCCACCAAACCTTTCAAACCAAAAAAACCATTTGTTCAACACACTGACTTGACATATGTTACCATTAAAAAATCGTGATTTAATTGGCAAGGATGGATAAATAAAATGAATTTTTACTTTTGCTGTTACTTTTCAAGTAATATAATTTGTAATGATATATAAATTTCCTTAATTTATTTAATTTTATATAAACTTTAAGCGTGTAATAGTCTTTTGAAAAATCTTGGTCACTTGGCATATAAATTTTGGATGATTCCATAGATATGTAATGAATGAACAAAAGTTTGATAACAAATAATATGTTGTTACACTTACGGTTATATACAAAATTAGTTAGATTTTTAGTCAAGCAATACTACTACAAATATGGTTTTTAGAGGACGTGAATTTAATTTTTAGAGGCGGTTTTCTAGTCGCCTTTAAAAATATAGCTATAAAAAACCAATCTTTTTAGGGCCGGGTTACATCAAAGACAGTTGCATGGGTTTTTTGAGGCATTCATGAGATGGTTGGTAGGATTTTTAGAGATGTTTTAGTGGGATTTTTAGAGGCAATTTTAGTGGGATGTTTAGAGGTGCTTTAATGGGATTTTTAGAGGCGCAAATTTCAACGATTTTAAAGGCATTTTTAATATTAATTACTATTAATTTTTCTAATAATTAATAGTATTTATGTGTAAATTCCAGTGATTTTAGCATCAACAACCTATCATATTAACCATTATCAATAATCCAAAAACAAAACATTATTCTAAACAAAAACATAAAATCATAAAAAATAATAAAACACAAATCAAACCATATTTTAAACCAATAAACTAAATTAATATAAGTACCATATGCTTCAACACCCAATAGTTAGTTTATATAAATCTATCACAAAATGAACAATTTTAATACATACGATATTAAGAGTCTTGAGGGAACACATTTCTAAAAAGCAGCGGCAATTAACTACTCATTAAATCGTTGATATCTTCTTGTGTCGCATAACATCGGTCTAGCCAAATCTAAAAGAAATTAATATAAAAAATTTGAATTCAGTGTAATATATAAAAGTATATATTTATAATGTAACTTCATATAAAAATACTTACATGGTTGGAAAAATCTTGATAACGCATAAAAACAAACTAAAACATATAATGTAACACCATATAACCGCATTCTCATCCTTCTTTTTGCTGTTTACACTATAATAAAATAACAGTTAGTTATTTAAAATTAAAAAATGTCAATTAACTATAATTTTAAAAACATACCTCTACCATCTTCCATGTAAATGTTGTTTACTCAAAAGTATCTTAAATTACTTTCGAAAAAAGATAATTGTCTTTATCCTTTTCACCTTTCAATGAATCGAGAATAAATACCTCTCTCTTTGATGGAGAAATTATAAATAGCGATCAATTTTTGCTATCAATAAAGTTAAATATAAGTTTAGGGTAAAATTTATAATTAAAATAAGTAAAAAATAATTGAAATAGTCTAAAAAGCAAAAAAGACATCTTACTTGGCTAAATATGATGCAAGAAAATATTATTTGTCACCATGAAGACGGTATACACCGAGTATGTGACTTTTAACTTCTTTTGGTTCACGTGAACACATATCACCTGTGACTGAGTTCTTACTAAGAAAATCGCAAGGGTGACCTCTACGTATACACGCATCATAAAAGAACCTTAAATAAAAATGACATATTAGAAAGTTAAGAAATTTAATTATATCAAAAAGAATATTACTATATGAAAAGAAATTTAAAAATAACTTACGTCTCAAACCAATGCATGATGGTGATATCAAGCCAACCATTAGCAAATACTTGTAGCAATGCCTCATATTCAAAAAAATCATCTACGATGACAGGAAACATCCATGAGGTGTAGAAAAAGGGATAGGCACACATGCATTACCATCAAAAATTTTGTTTTGTAATAAAGTAACCAACTTTTGAATCTTTTTAGGTCTACTTTTGATTATATTCAAAGCTTTCTTTATTTTTTAGCTTGTTTCACATTATCCGGTGTTTCATTGTGCTTCACCGATGGTGGTTGAACATTATGTTGTATTTGTTGTTGATAATATTGAAACCGAGGCAGATGAAATTTGTTGAATTCGGGCCCTCCAAACTGAAAAAACAAAAAATTTGTTATAATATATATACACACGCATTCTATAATATATCTATATGTATGTATGTACATATATATATAATGAAGCGATTAGTTACCGTAGAGTAACAAAATCATCTGTATCCATGTGAAAATTTGACGGCACTTGTTGTTCAACTTCATTAACTTCTGGCACGTCTACAATCTAAAATAATAATATCGTATTATAATATATAATAAATCATAAGTAAAGAAACATAAACTACCTTAGGTCGATAGCCATTCATCCCAAAGTCATAAGTGGGTCTTTGAGGGGAGGTTTGTAATTGACTAGATACAATATGACTCTGATCCATTCTTGAGACACTTGTAGACGTGTGGGGTGCATCAGCGTTCACAATCTACAAATAAACAAAAAAATATTATAGTCAAATATAAGAATAACTAAAGTCGTTTATAAATTTATGATCAACCAAATATACCTTTATTGCGTATGTTGGCCATTGAATAAACGCATTCAGTGTATCCTCCATTACAGATACTTCTTCGGTGCGGGTCTCTGTTGGGACATGCATTCTCTTAAAATCTGGCATGGCGGTATCCACTTGTACTTTCAAAAACCCATCGGATATGCGTTTTGTATCTAACATTCTATCAGAAGTCGGATATGCTTGCCCTAAGGCTATCGTTTGAATATAAGTCAAATCATACGGCTATAATAGTTTATATGTACAGATATTCTGCAAAACCATATCACATTTTAATAAACAAATATGTGTGTATAGACATATATTACCTTAATATATGTGTGTATATATATATATTATATATAGCATCTCTCTCTTTATATGCGTGTGTATTACCTGAATATCTTGATACCGGGTATATGATCCATTTGATGTATAACTTGAGCCACAAAAACCAGGGCTCGCGTCTACCCTTTGTCTTTTTCGATTCATCTTCACCCCTTCACATCCACCTTTATATAATCCACCGTGAACTTGTGTAAAACCTATAAACTCAATATTCAAAATTAATATATATTGATTTGATTGTGTCTAAGTTAAGATAGTCTAGCAATGTGTGTGTGTGTGTGTGTGTGTGTGTGTAAAAGTATACGACATACATATATACACATATATATGGGTCATGTACTCGTGTTCAATCAATTTATCAACCTAACATGACTATCAAATAAAGTTTCAATAAACTAAAACTAAAATCAAACAAAAAAATCTAAAATCATTAGAGTTTTAAGTTTTATTTTTGACAACTAATTCAAATTAAATTTTAAACTTTTAGGTAAATAAGAAGCCCTCAGCAAACATTATTTCATTCTTGGTTAGCATTTTTCATTGGGTTATTTTCTTAAAACTTATAAAGTCACTAGACATTTGGTAACTAAATATTACATATAAAAGTAAAAACTTTATGGAGTCACTTGACCCTAATATTTTCTACCTAATCATTTCATTTTAAAGGATAATAGAAACGACTTATATATATACAACCATACACATAATATGCAAATATTCAAATAACTCATACATACATACATACTTAATGTCATTACCTTTGATGTTAGAAACTGTCCACGCTCGACCTCCGTACTCAGGTCCAATACATCTAGTTATTGGATCTTTCCGTCCTTTTTTATAGTTGGAATCACCTGCCATCTTTCTTTCAGCATTTACCTATAAAAATATAATATTAATACATTCAACTATTTCAAATATTAAATATATATATATATATATATATATATATATATATATATATATATATATATATATATATACCAAATCATTAATTGTTTCATCCAAATTTTAAAATTCATACAACCTCGTTTTTTTGTTTCTAGCAGCTCTACCCGCGATCCACAATTGAGTACGCTGATTTGTAAGACGTTTAAGATGTGGGTGACATTGCACAAGTTCGGGCCAAAGATCATTAAAATTTTCTTTTAAACCATTAAATCCAGTTCGTCGGGCGAAGTCTTTATTCGCTGGTGCACTTGCTTTGGCCTTTTCACTTTTTGCCTACGCATAAATCAAACAAATGTTATTAATAGTTGTAAAAATATAATAATAATAATAATAATAATAATAATAATAATAATAATAATAATAATAATAATAATAATAATAATAATAATTAACATATACCAAAAATGTTTCGAAAGTCTTTAATGCAACAAACTCATCCCATTTTGATGGATCAAGATATTGATACTTAGCAAAAGGACGTTCATTTTGCTTCACATAATGTGTAACGAGTGTACTTTTCCAATTGGTAAACAATTTTCTGGCTTTTCTAAACACAAATTCCTTTGGCTTATCGTCTTGGATATTTCAATATGCCTAATTATTTACAAAACAAATGTAAAATACAATAGATAACAAATATATAAATATTTCTAGAAACATACAAAACATCAAATATAATACCTTAACTTCCAACCATAAATCTTCCCACATTTGATCTTCAATTTGGTTTTTTTCAAAATGATAGGGAAACCTTGTTCTTACTGTCAGTTCTAACCTTGACATAAATATAGACATATTCACACCCACTGGTAGTAAATTTTGATCAAATTCAATATGCATTTCATCCTCTCTCATTTTCTTTGAACAAGAAGCCACTTCACGTTTGCCTCTTCTTGACATATCTATAGTTTACTATTAAAAATATAACTAACATCATAAGATTTAATCAAATAGCATACACATGGATATATAAAGTAATCAAGTTACTAAGCTAATCATATTAACAAATTACTAATTGTGGTTTTTTCACTTGCTTCTAGATCTCATTGAATAAGACAACGAACATAAATTATTTTTTTAAGTTCATTAAAATTTTAAACTCTAGGTTCAAGTAAGCATAAATTATGTTCTAAATTCATTTAGTTTCCAAACCCTAGATTCAAATGGCATGTGCTTTGGGGAACAAGATAGTGAGCATAAAAATATACAAACACAACAGTTGACATAATTCACCGATTCAAAATTGTTAAGACTTATTACTACCCAACATGACTTTTTAAAAAGATTCTCACAAAAATCTATCAAGTAGGTCAACCAAGCCAATATTGTTCAATAAGGTTTAATGATAGCCAATCATAGTTAATGAAGCTCGATGAGGGTTAATATTGGTCAATGAGGTTCAAATTCATCAACACCAATACTAGTTAACGAGTATATAAATAAGACTAAATGGGTCATTTATACTTTTAATGGTTATCAAATTTATAAATGAAATCACTATTAAAAATTAGGAAGCAAACAATCTAACAAACAAAAAATAATATTTCTAACTCAATTACCATAGCCATTATAACTCACATGCGTCTATTGAAGGTGGAATCAAATCATGTACAAGTGGAATCACAATTAAAAATATATGAAGAAAACAGGACCACATGATGCCACTCCAAAAAGATATTAGAAAGGTATAAAAATAAAAATTAAAGTAAAAAACATCACCTTTTTCTTAGAATTTGAGGTAGAAAGCTTCAAGTTTTGATATCTTTTTCTTCACTTCAAATTGAAGAGTATGAATAGATAACTCACATACAATTCATATCTTTATGAAATTGCAAAGTTGTTGTGGAGAAGAAGATGAAAAGATACGTAGAGAGAAGAGAAGTAAAAGGGTAAAGTTGTTAGGGTAGATATGGTTAAATGAATAAGGGGATAGTAGGGGGAATTGAAAATTTTTAATTATATTAAGGAGGGAATTAATATTTTAGTGGAATGTAACCGCCTCAATCAATATTTTACAAAAAAACGCCTCTAAAAATGGAAAACTCAAAAAATAATAAACGTGAGTTTAAAAAAATAAACGTGAACTCATTTATTATTAATATGGTTAAATGAATAAGTGCTTTATGTATTTATGTATTGTATAAAAAAAACCATTTGAATTGAATAAATGATTTCGAATTGCAATTTAATTAATTGGATTGCATGGTGGAATAATTAGTACATTTTAATTAGTAATATTGTAATTTAATTAACTGGATTGCATCTATTGAAGAATTAATAATACTACGGTACGCATGAACCCATTTATTATTAATATTATAATTAGTAATATTATTATTTATTATAAAAACAATGAAATAAACAAAATAAAAAATCGTTTTAACCTTAGTAATCAATATCTATCTATCATCTATACTAGATAAAGTATAATTACATGGTATTTGAAATTCGAACTAACTAGGAATAAAAGTCTTCAACTGCATCCACATTATTAAAAAGAAATACAATTCCTTAAGCGAAGAGCTATCGATTTTTATTATTCCTGCAAAAAAATAGAATTGTTATTGATACTTGTCTATAATTTTAACAATAATATATAAATTTAAATTATATAGGAAAAACCTTTATGATTTATTTCCATGTGGTGCATCAACGTATATCCCTTCATCGTGGTCAGATCGTAAGTATGTAGTGGTACCATTAATTACATCATTCACCGATTGAACACCCATAGAAAATGGTGGTAGATCGTCAAACTGGTTGTATTCATCCTCATCGACGACATTATCAACACCAAGAATACGGCGTTTACCTTGCAATACTATGCGGTATCTTGGTTTACTCGGGTCATTGACAAAGAACACTTGTGTAACATGTTTTGCGAGAATAAATGGTTCGGATACATAACCATTTGTTGTCAAGTCGACTTGTGTAAAACCATATTTATTAATCGTAACACCTGTACGATTATTTACCCACTTACATTTAAACACATGTATAGTGAAAGCATGATAATTCAACTCTCAACTCCCAAATTTCTTGTATGACGCCATCATAAGACTCTATGGCGATTCTTAACCTCGTATCATGATTCATCCTATCAAATTCATTTGTTGATGCTATCACTGTAACTCTATTATTCTGCATTGTACTTTTTGCATCTTAATCTTTGGTGTAAAATGTATAACCATTGATGTCGTACCTTGGTAGGATGTTATACTAATGTCTGGACCCCTCCCTAATATTTCTATAGTTTTATCAAAATTTGTTTGGCCATGAGTTGTCATTACTTTTTCTTTTAACCAACTAGCAAACGCTTCGTTACGTTTCTTTTCACACCACATTTGGCCCTTGCCCCGGTATTTAGACTGTAATGTCTCCATGTGTTCGTTAATATATGAAGCAATACAAGTCATGTGTTTTAGGACCTCAAAATGTGCAAGTTGTAAAAGATCATGACTTGGGATGATTGTTTTCATACCAACACCTCCGACCCCTTCAAGTCTTCTTGCGTGACGAGATTAAGGAACACCAATCCTTTTGACACCATCTAAATAACCTGTAAATAAATCATTTATTACATTGTAAATAATATTATATAAAAGTAATATAAAAGTTGTAATAAATTATAAATGTAATGATATAATTACCTGCGCAAAACTCGGTCACCTCTTCGCAAGTATATCCTTCAACCATACTACCTTCAGGTCGATTACGGTTTCTTACGTAACCTTTTAAAAAACCCATGTATCTTTCAAAAGGGTACATGTAGCGTAGAAATACGGGACCACAAACCTTAATTTCTTCTACAATAGGGATTACAAGGTGAACCATCACATCAAAAAAAGACGGTGAAAAGTACATCTCAAGTTTGCAAGTGTGATGATAATTTCTTTTTACCATGTATCCAATGACTCAGGATCAATAACTTTTGAATGGATCATGTTAAAAAACAAACAAAGTTTTGTGATTGTATGTCGGATATTATCTGGTAATAATCCTCGAATTACAATACGAATCATATGTGTCATAAAAACATGACAATCATGAGATTTCATGCCTAACAATTTACAATCTTTCATCGACACCAACCTTTTAATGTTTGCAGAATAGGTAGATGGAACTTTAATATCATATAAACATTTACAGAACTTTGTTTTTTCATCTTTTGACATAGTATAACACGCAGGTGGTAGATAAAAACCCTTGGGCGCCACAACAAGAGCAAACTCTTTACGTATTTCCATTTCTTCCATGTCTTTATGAACGTTAATCCCATCTTTAGTTTTCCCGAGAATGTTTAACAATAAGCCGAGCAAGTTATCACATACGTTTTTCTCTAAATGCATAACATCTAGACAATGTTTAACTTGTAAATGTTTCCACTAAGGTAAATCCCAAAAGATTGATTTTTTTTCCAAATGGCTCCTTTTTCAACACGAGTTCGTTTTCCCAACACAGTATTTAGTTTTTCAACTCGAGTAAATGGATCAAATCCTTTTCTTATTGTTTGATGCTCAGTATTTCCATCAAACTAATCCTTTTCCTTAAGATAACACTGACTAGGTGGAAGAAATCTTCGATGCCCCATGTATATGGTTTTCTTACAATTATTTAACCACATTGAACATGTCTCATTTTCACAAACAGGACAAGCGAACTTACCTTTTGTACTGTATCCTGACAAATTACCGTATGCTGGAAAATCACTTATGGTGCAAAAAATCATGGCTCTCAAATTAAAATATTCCTTCTTATAAGCATCATATACTTCTACACCTGTACTCCATAAAGTTTTTTGATCATCAATCAAAGGAGACAAATAAACATTAATGTCATTACCAGGTTGTTTGGGACCTTGAATCAACAACGACATCATTATGTACTTTCTTTTCATGCATAACCATGAGGGAAGATTGTAGATGCATAAAAGAATCGGCCACGTATTATGATGACAACTCATGATTCCGAAAGGGTTGATTCCATCTAAACTAAGACCAAACCTTATGTTTCTAATCTCCTTACCAAATTCTTGATAGATATTATCAATATTTCTCCATTGAGGTGAATCTGCTACATGCCTTAATTTTCCATCTTTTATACGTTCATCTGCATGCCAACGTAATACTTTCTCTTCTTTCTCATTTGAGAATAAGCGTTTTAGTCTTGGTATAATCGGGAAATACCACAACAGTTTAGCCAGTGGTCCATTTTTCGTCACATCATCGTCAACTTCATCCGATCCAGTTTTACGTTTATACCTTGACTCGCCACATTTAAAACATTTATGATCGTTTTTAAACTCCTTCCTATACAACATACAATCATTTGGACATGAATGTATTCTTTTAACTTTTAATCCTATCGGACACATCATTTTTTTGCCTGATATAGCGAAACTAGCAATTCATTACCTTCGGAAGCATCTCATGTAATACCACTAATAGATCTGTGAAACTTTTATCACTTCATTCGTACTTGACTTTAAATTAAATAACTTTAACACAACACTTAATTTTGAAAATTTCTCACAACCGGTATATAATGGTTTTTCCGAATCATCTAATAGTTGTTTTTATTCTTCTTGATTAGTATCAGCAGTATTAGTCCCTACATCATTAAACATGTCGTTAAATTGTCATTAACTTCATTTAACTCGTTATTGACATCATTTAAACTGTCTTTATCGCTATTGCCTAAATTAATAGACGTCGTTCCATGATCAACAAATGATTCCCATGCATTGACCAATACGTGTTCTAGACATAAAACCATGTCTTATCAAATGGAACTCTATATCCTTAACATTATCGAATCTCTTAAAATTTTTACAATTCATACAAGGACACCAAAGCTTTTGACCTCCATTATTCACTCTATTAGCTTTGGCAAACTTAAGAAAACTTTGAACTCCATTCATATATGTCAAGCTAGTACGTGCAGTGTCGTACATCCAACCTTTACGATCCATTTGAAAAATAAAATAAACAAATAATTAAATATATATGTATATATATAAATATATATATATATATATATATATATATATATATATTATATATATATATATATATACATATATATATATATACATATATATACATATATATATATATACGATTTAAATTGATTCTCTAAGATGATGGATCCTAACCCGCTTTGTGAATATTCTATCTCATATGTATATATTTTAACAAGTTGATCATTTAAGAAAAAATTGACAATATTTCCCCTTAACTCTTCAAGTATGCGTATAAACCACAAACTCGGAAGAGTAAAGAGAAATAACAATCAATTTTTTCTTAAATGTCAACCCGTTAAAATATATACACATCCTAATGAGATAGAATATTCAAAAAGCAGTCCCAAACAAGGGACAATCCTAAATTTATCTCTATTAGATAAATTTAAGACGGATATCTAAAAGGTTATCCAAAGTGAATATGATTACAACTATATAAAACCTACACATATACTTTATACATAAAAATATCATAATATGCATTAATCAATCAATAACCATATATACATACATATACAAAAACCATTTGAGACTTAATAACTTATGCGTGACCAAATTAAAATTACTAACCTTTGTAGATCTTTGATATGATGTTGGATCTGAATAAGAGCCGGTTAAACTTTTAATCACTAAAAACAAAAAAAAAAATTATACACGTTCATTAACTAAAAGAAGTTAACAAAAATATATCTTTAACAATAAATGATAAAGGATTTAAAATTTATATACCTGGTGTATAAGAGAGATTGTTAAGAGATTAATGAAGATTCTTGAGATACAAATGAGTTACAGAGAGAAAGTGAGTTATGGTGAGAAGACGTGTGAATGATGAACTTAAAAAGAATAGGTTATTTTGATTAAGTAATAAAGACAAAAGATAATTTAAAAGAGATAATATCGGGTATTTTGTTTTGTGAAAGACGTTTAGATTAGCCTCAAAAAATATTAGAAAATGTATTTTTAGAGGCGTAAATATATCAGCCTCAAAAAATAGTAAAATAAATATTCATGGATATTAAACTTTTGAGGCGGTTTATATAAAACGCCCCAAAAATATTAAAAAAACAATAAAAAATAAAAATATAATCTTTAAAGGCTTGATGTACAAACATCCTCTCAAAAATACAAAATTTTGTTTTTAGCGGCGGTTGATATATAGAACCGCCCCAAAAAAATATTTTACCCGCCTATGGTTGTATTTGTAGCAGATGCCAACAATCTATTAACATAGTCAAGAAAATTTTCATATACATGATAACCTATTACGATCCAAAATATAGTTTTTATAGAAAATCCAAAAGGAAGTGTATGCTACTCGTCATGGTCCATATAACGGAACTGGAAGAAGAAAAATCTAAATGTGGCCGAAGCCTTCCCAAGTTCGGGCCATTTTGCTACGTCCAATGGTTCTGATAATTTTCTTATATATACAGTACTTGTTTCAGAAAAAAAAAAGATTAAAAACTTTTTCTTAATTAGTTTTCTAATGAACATTTTCTAAATAACAACCTTTTTTTATTCAAAAAGATTAGTAAAAGTTAATGAAAATGACCTATTTTGATAAATATTTTACGAATCACCCATAATGATAAATTAGTTTTCCTACAACACTAGTTTTAAAGATAACTCGTTATTTCAAGGTTAGTAATTTAAAATTACAATAAAATGTAAAAAAAAAAGATTTATAGTCTAATTTATTCATCTCGTATATAACAAAAAACTATTCAGAGGTTTTCTAAAAAAACGTTCTTATAGAGTCTAACAGATTTTTGTTTTATAAAATATAGTTTTATGAAGAAAAAGAGATTAAATGATCCAAAAACAGAGGATCATTAGACTAGAAAAAAATAGTTTCATGTGCTCTAGTTAGTTGACACGTGTTCAACAATTATTCTTTTATTAAAATAAAAAGATAAAAATGAAGATTAATTTTAGAGTTAATTACACATATTGTTCTTATAGTATGGTCATATTGCACATGTGATCAGTCACTAATGTTGGAAATTTACACTTGTAGTCCTCATTCTATTCTTATTAATTCCTTACGTCGGTGGTTTTGGTTTTTTATTGGATATTATATATTAAATATACATTGGTTTTTTTTTTTGTTTTTTTTTGATATTATATATTATATTTTATATATACATATTAAAAACTTAGGTCGGTAGCTACAATATCTTTTTTTTTTATATTTATATTGTCGTTTTCGTATAAGTTAACTATTATATGCTGCAAATTAAAACCATAGTTTAAGATTGGTCCAATGGTTTCTAAGATTCTTTTTTTCAATTCTACCCGTGTTCAAGCCTTCTACTACACTGTTTATTTATATTAATTTTTACAATGATAATGGCTGTCTACGCATCACATACTTTAGCATTAAATTTTATTTCTATTTATTTTTATAATGATAATTGGCTGTCTACGCATCACATACTTTTAGCATTAAATTTTCTGCAAGTTTAACTTTCAAAGAAAAAATTGAATTATATATATTATTTAACAAAATATGCTTTTAAATGTTAAATCAGGACATGTGACCATTTTACACGGTTTTAGATTTTACTTAAACAATTTTTTAAGGTTCGCTTTCGTATTTTTAATGTTACAACGATTTTTTTACGAAATACTTTTTATTTACGTATCGACATTCAAACAAACCGCCGCAACGCGCGGCATATCCTACTAGTTGTTTACTCAATCGTTACATTAGTGGTTCTTTGAGTGGATGCATATTAAGTTTTTTTTTTCCTATTTAGTGGGCGTGAAATGTCTTTTTTATCTTTTGCTAAAGGACAAAAGAAATTAAAGATTAAAAAAACATGTGCAAATTATTTGATATTAAAAACAAAATATGCACAAACTAAAACAAAATAAATACATAATTTATAATTAAGTGGGACCCATCCACTTCATCTTCTTCCAAGGCTTACGGGTACACTTTCATGACCCGAGGCGTTACCTGTGACATGACCCTTAACGAACGTTAAACACCAGAAATTAACACGTTAATGAGGTGAAGGGTGATATGACAGTCGCTTTAGAGAGTTTTGTTGGGGGGAGGGGTGGTAAAGTGTGTAATATTAAAAAAAGCAAGTTAGACATAACTCTGTTTTTAAATGAGTTGAGCTCGAACCCGCCCTGGCTTAGCTCGTCTTGTTTACATCGTTATGTCCATCCATGCCAGAAACCACCCGTATTAGAGCTAAGTAAACAGTACTGATCATCCAGTGTTATTTTTCATCTGAAATTGTACATGCAATATAACCTTACTGCTGTGTAATTAAGTCTTAATATATAAGGTCATTCATGGTACACTACCGACATTCACAAGTGTTTTTGTTTGTTTCTACAACGGAACTAGTAATAAACCCTCTGCGTTGCAGCGGGAGGCGTAATACGTGTCAAATAGCACCAATGGCACACAATAACCGGTGAGACTGTGACTACCAAAACCGGAAAAACACGTATTAAAAATAAAATAAAAAATTAATAAATTAAAACCCAATGAAAAGTATAAAAACGTTAAACCACACAGAATGAAACGTAAAACATATAAAATAATAAGTAATTCGATCTAGGACCAGCGCGTTACTCCTAGGCCGCTAAACTGGGAACAAAATAAGCGTAAAAACGTTGAATCACACACGCACGCTGCGGCTTGTTAAAACGAAAATTTTATAAAATATAAAAATTATAGGGACAAAAGTTGAAAATAAAAACTTTTTTGAAGTTAGATTGTAAAAGATGTAAAGAATTGAGTTAAAATAAAAAAAATTAAAGGTACAGAAAGAAAAGACAAAAGGTGGATACAATTCACCGAAACATATTATACAACCCAAAATACATACCAAAGTTCGTAATTACTATAATGATTCAATTATTTAGTAGCATGTTATAATTTTATAAAAGTGATAGAATTTTAGGATGAGATAATTCTAGTACTAACGTCTAGCAAGTTACATAAACATTAATCACATGTTATTGGTACATATTTATTGGATCATATTTTAATGGGTGTCTGTGACAATCTTTTGTTTTCTTTTCTTTTTCTCTTGCTATTTTGTTATGTTAATGCATTCACAACTAAACTAAATAACAAGATTTAATTACATGATTGGTTCCCGTGGTATGCGCGTATTACAGGATTGGCCCTAACTTTTGAGAAATTACAAGTTTGGTTTCAACTCTTAAGAAATTACAGGTTTGGTCCCAACTGCTTGCCAATTCGTAACACGATTGGCCCTGACACTAACTTCTATTGAGTTTCTCAGATTAGTACATTTATTTTAAAAATGATTTTTTTTTAAAACGGTTTGCTTTGGAATAAAATGTTTAAATTTTTTACGAAAAAAATAAAAAATTTTAAAAACAAAAGTTCAAAGAAAATGATATTGTTTTATTAATTATAAATTATAATCCTTACTCAATGTAATTTGAATCATATTTTATCTTAAAAAAAATTTAATTAATGAATGTTTGTTATTAACTATTTCATATATTATTTATACAACTTAGATAATACACGAGATACTAACTTCCTATTTTGATAAAGTCAATAAAAGTGTATTATTCTTATAACTAATTCATCTTTTATTAGGTATTACAATTGAAATTTCTTACTACAAATATTAAACTTTTAAATTATCAATGAGGTAAACTAGATACCTAATAATATTTAAGTTGACTATAAATGATTTGAATGACTTTAGTAGAACATTATAAAACATTATGTTATGGTTACTAGTACCTAAAGGTTTTTATAAATAACAAGAAATACAAAAAGTTAGCATCATATATAATCATTCTTTTTTATCAATGAATGACAAAGTTTTGTTAATTAAAACTTGCAAGGTGCTAGAATACAATTATGGCTCCAAACAAACCGAGCGTTCAGTGAGCAATTTAACAGGAACGAATATTGTATTTATTTACTAAAAAATGGACAAGAACGGAATTTCGTTTGTTTAGTTAAAACAAACATCAAAATAGGTCGCGTTTGTTCATTTATATTCATGAACGTTTGGTAATGTGTTCATTGATATGCTTAAAATTATACACATCAATAATGCATCTTATCTCCTGTTTTGAATGCTTATCGGTTACA
Organism: Flaveria sonorensis; assembly: GCA_025506505.1. Taxonomy (NCBI): domain Eukaryota; kingdom Viridiplantae; phylum Streptophyta; class Magnoliopsida; order Asterales; family Asteraceae; genus Flaveria; species Flaveria sonorensis. The sequence continues at coordinate 12,343 of JACCIY010001261.1, read as the reverse complement.
AATTCATTTGAAGTAACACTTAAATTGTATTTTATATAAATTTTGTAGGTTTGGATGGTGACTTAGTGAATTTGATGAAAAACTAAAGGAATAAATGAAGTTAAATTGACCACTGACATGGCCATGTCACATTCTGGCATGGCCAAAATCAGTTATGGACACGTCTAATGGATAACACGGTCATGTCACTTTACGGAACAACATGTTCGACGCAGATCTCACTTATTAATCTAAATTGAGCCTCATTCCATACATACAAATTGGCGACCAAAAACCCTAACTCTCTCGAACCCCTAAAAGGATTTTGAGCATCTGTTGAAGGAAGAGAAGTCAAAATTGAAGATCAAGCATTCCAAGAAAGAACCTAAGAATATATAACCCATCTTAACTTAATTGGGTTTATAATCTATTCATGTAACCATGTATCTCTTTGATTATTCAAGTTGTTTAGGTGTTTTTATAGCTAACATGAGCTAAAACTCTTGATTCACTTAGATGAGATGAATACTAGTTAACTTTAATAATGTATATGTGATTTTGATGATGATTATATTGATAACTTCAACATGTTCTTGAATCTTTTTCAATGATTATGTATGTATGTTTGATTTGATTATATATTAAATCTCGTGACTATCTTGATCATATTATGTTAGAAAACCGTATGTGTTAGGGTATTTATTCATGAATATATATATATATATATATATATATATATATATATATATATATATATATATATATATATATATATATATATATATATATATATATGCATGTGTATTCATGGCATTTGACTAGGAACAGTGGATGATGACTAAACATGTATGATTGTTATTCAAATGTGTATCCTTATGTATATGCTTGGAAAAACCATTACATTTATTGTAAATTCCTTGTATTGATATGTATGTGAAATTCTTTTTATTAGCGTAAATTTGTAGCTCATAAATTCATGGTATGATATTCACAAGTTGGAGGACTTCATGATGTTATTTTCATTACGTGATTCGAGGTGGTTGGTATGTGTTTATTGTATTAGCTTTCCAAATAATTATGTGATTAACTAACCTTGTCATGAGTTTAGTCCACAATATTCAACGTAAGTATATCATTGGGTCTTCATAGAATGACTTTAGGTGGTTACATGTTAACATCATTTTAACTTTTCAAAGTCATATGATTAGGTAGCATTGATGATGGTCTAGTCTATTTTCATCTTACACATGTATAGAATGATCTCATCATGAATCCGTCTATGTTGTTGTTTGACTAGGTGGATTCAAAGTCAAAGTGAGCATTACCTTTGCTTGATTGTCTTTCGTAATTTCTATCGATCTTTTCTATTTATTTTTATTTTTTGTTTAAAATACAAAAAAACCCAACTCTTCTATACTTGCCAGCTAAATAATAACACAGGTTTACTATCGGTAGCGACCGAGCCTACAGTGTCCTTTGATCGATATTTAGTTCTTACCATAGCTATGCTACATATACGATAAATACACTTACCTATTTTGTCACACCCGACCGATGGCCGGAATCATCGGGACGTACGAATGTGAATCGATTGCTCGTAGCACATGATACTAATTGCGTTGAAATAATATTAAATGTCATTTTCATTGAATAATACTATTCAAATAATACATTACACAAATAAAAACTCAAGTTTACATAATGAAATTGTCTTTAATTTTGACTAAGTCCAAGCCCTAAATGTACATATAGAAGTCCACTAATCTGCATTCCTAAAATCATATGAAAAAATAACGTGTCAGCTAATGAATTAATCGATGAGTAAACATAGGTTTGACATACATATATAGATTGATTAAAAGATTGAAAACAATTCAATTTACATAGCAATGTCAAGACTTATAAATGCAATAGTATAACATAAAAGACAAACCAAACACAATCAAACCAAATGAATGAATTGATCGAATCAGCCCGCATATGATTGACTCTGGTTCCAATCACCACTCGAATATTCATATGAGGTGAGTTTATCAAACCAATATATCTATCATCACCACTCGAATAATCATATGGAGAGGGTTTTCTCAAACCAACAGATCTATCATGTGACCATGATTGCATGAATTAATGATTGTGTTATTATGTAGTTTATCTAACTATGCACATATAATTACTGGTAATAACATAGCATGTATTGAGTTGAATTTGGAAATAGAATAACAATGAATAACAATACTTGAATATGAATCACATGATTTTCGCAAAAAAAACAAAACACATGAATATGGGCTATAAATACTCACTTTGATAGATGTTATTAATTTGAATTCTAGAATGTAAAAATAAACACTAACGGTTTTTCTCACTGTTAAGCTAAGAATGATGTCTTAAATTGGAATGGTTTAAAGACTAGATATGAATTAGAGTTTTAATTTAGGATTTAGGTTTAACAAAATAATTTAAATAAAATAATGTAATAGCTTAGCTAAATAAAAAAGAATAAATTTATTAAGGATTGAAAATGATAATAAATCATTAGTGAAATAAAATATTACTTATTTATATAATTTATAATAATTGATTAAATAAATGTGAGTATTAAAGTGTGAAAAAACTAACTAATTATTTAAACTTGGTTAAAATAATTAATTGAATAATTAATTATTTAAAAAAGTTGTAAAATAATTTGTTTGATTTAAAAACCAATTTATAAAGTTTTAAAAATAAACCTTCAAATAATTTTTGTAATGGTTTTATAATATTAAATCCTTTAAAAAATAAAAATAGAAAATTATATTGTTTAAAATTTTCAAAAATTAAAATAAAAGTTTCTGGAATAAATTTTATCAACAAAATAATTTTTATTTTAATTTAATAGAATAATAGTATTTTTTATGATTTAATTTATAAAAAAGGTATAAAAATGCATTAAAGGCACATGTTCGAAAAAAACCGGTTCAGGAACCGGTTCGGCAAAAAAAAAAACGAAACCGAAGCATTCCAAAGGATAGAACAAAGTCTTTCGAGACCAAGCAGTTCTCCTTCCGAAGCATTTACACTTAGAAGATCCAAGACAAAGTCTTCCAAAGAATAAAGTCATAAAGACCTGTAGAAGACTCGGAAGAAGTTGTTTCTTCCGAAGTATAAATGGCCTCGGAAGAACTTATTCTTCCGAAGCCATTTAGCTTCAGAAGAATCAACTATGAACCAGTGGACATAAGTATGGTCTGTCTGACAGACTCTGATACACTACATGGTGTTTTTCCTAAACCATGTAGTTGACCATACTTTAATCCACTGTTTACCTTTTCAACTTAGTACAGTTGCCATCTTTAATTGGTGACAAAAGGCCAGTCATGGACCTATCATGACTACCTTATCTAGGATATTATTTTATCTTAGATACTTTACTTTTAGCAATGTAGTATTTGTCTAGTTGTAGATTCCAGCTGGTTTTTCAAGTATAACCGGCTGTAGATAGTAGTATATATAGTTTCTCATTGTAACTTAAGTAAATGGGGGCTTAGAAAGAGTTTGTAATACTAAGTTGAGAAGTAATATATACAAGTATCTTGAAAACCATTCTCTTGTTCATTAACTTTGTATATTAATATCAACTTTAGTTTGAGATTCTGTGTTTCATCGATTAAGTGAGACTTAGTGAGTTTTGTGTTGAGAGTTAAAACCAATCCTGCAATTGGTATCAGAGCTTCCAGGCTCTTGATTGTGAGATCTAACCATCCCAAACCACCCTTGCTTCTTCACACTCACTCACTTCACTTTAATGGTTCTTAACCAGAAATTTTCTGAGTCCGAAATGGGAACCATGACCAAGGCTCCTATTATCACTCCTGATGATTTTGGAACTTGGTGCAAACGTATTGAAGGGTTCATCAAGTATCAAGATAGCCGCATGTGGAGATCTGTCACTCATGGTCCTTACCTTCCTAAGGTAGAATCCCCAGCTGGTAATGCTGCCATGATAGAGAAGGCCATTGAAGACTACTCTGATGAAGACTTTAAGAAAATAGACATTGACTGCAAGCAATGACTGTTTTGCTTACAGCCATACCAAACTCCATAATGGTTGGCTTTCAGCAATGCGAGTTAACCAAAGAACTCTTTGATGCTTTGAAGCTGATGTACTCTGGTTTCGCTGAATCCAAGGAGTCCAAGAAGGATGTACTGAAGCAGAAGTTTGAAAACTTCACATATATCGTTGGCGAGACCTTGAGCCAACAATACTTCAGGTACATGAACTTGATCACCTCTCTTCAGTCTATGGGAGTGGATCTTGAGAAGAGAGACATTGTAAGGAAATTCATGAGTGCACTTCCTCATGAATGGACTTTCTATTGTGTTTCTATCAAAAGAACTGAGAATCTTAACACTCTCACCATGACTGAACTGTATGGAATCCTTGATGGATACCGTATGGAGATGGAGATTCAAAAGAGCCACCAGATGAACAGACCCTCAAATCCTGCTGTCAGCAATGCTTTACATGTTGCTAAAGGATCAAGAACTCCCCAACCTTAGTTGTACCTAAACTATCCCTAACAACCATCATCTTCCTCTGGGCCATACATCACTTTCCCTGAGACACCTAGGTCTCAACAGGCTCAACACATTCCTTTTCAGGATAGTTATGCCTTTGTCTCAGGAAGTGAACACTCTGGAGATTTTCAATTATACTTTGATGATCTAGAGTGCTTTAGCCCAGATGACATTGAGTACATGAACATTGTCCAATAGATGGCTCTCCTCACCTACAGAGCAAAGAAGTTCTTCAAAAGAACCGAAAGGCAGTTCCCTCAGAACCCAACCAATAGCAAATTTGGGTTTGATAAAAGCAAAGCCAAATGTTACAACTGTAACCAACTTGGTCATTTTGCTAGGGAATGCAAAGCTCCAAGATCTAATCCTGGAGCAACTCAAGCCTCCCAACATCCTACTACCTCAAGGGCTGCGCCAAAACCTACTGAGCAGCAAACTGGGGCTGTTGCTCAAGAGGTTGACTGGAGCTTTATGGTGCAAGATGTCACTCCTACTCAAGCTCTCATGGCTGGAACTGAAGACAGCAAGGTATATGAAAACCTCTGTACTCCGGGTTGTATTGCTAAGGTTAAACTTTATCAGGACTACAATATGGAAATTAAATCCGATATTGAGTCCTTAAACATCCTAAAATCTGATTTCAAGAGAGTGGAATCTGACTATAAACTCAAAATTGAAGAGTTAGAGAAAACTATTTTCTCTTTAAAACATGAACACACAAACTACAAGGCTCAAATAAAGGATCTGATTTCTAAGTTGACTGAGGCTCAAGCGCAGCTAGTAATAGCTGAGGCTAAAGCAAAGAAGTATGCTATTGAAGAGTATAACTTCAACACCATCATTGCATCATCCTCCCACTCAAAGGTGTGTTATCAAAACAAAAGTGGGTTGGAAACCAATGAAATTGCTCCACCATATTCTTATGTGTCTGTTAGACAGCTAAGATGTGGTACTCATGAGCAAGAGGTCCCAACTGCTGACCCACTACCCAATGAGCAGAAGAGTGATGCAACTATGGTGACCATCACAGGGAAGGATAAGGTAGAAAACCTCATTTCCACCGCTGAAGTCCTACCCCTAACCACCAAAGATAGAAAGAACAAAATCAAGGCAGCAAAGAAAACTACCAATAAGGTGACTAAGTCTAGGATAAAGATAGATCCCAGGTAAAAGGGTGTATTCATTTCAGTCGGATTCCAAGTGGTTGGAAACTCTAACTAAGGAAAGGAACGTAGTACCAACATTCCTGTCCAACTGAAGGATCAAAAGTTAAAAGGGAAACCTGTTAAAGAAAAGAAGTGCAAGAACCAACAACCATCACGCCCCATCAAGAGTAACATTGAGTGCATAATCTGTGGTTTGCATAACCACATGGCTAAAGACTGTTACTACAATCCCGCAAGCACATATTATGCAACCAATGTTAAAAGGGAAGGAGTCAAGGAAGGTTTCACATTTGGACCTTATCACATGGTCCAAGTGACAAGGAAAGGAAAGTTTTTTTCCAAAGCTAAGTTGCTTTCGGAAGAAGATCATTCTTCCGAAAGAAAAATAGCTTCGAAAGACAAGCCAAAGAACAAACAAAGGAACAAAAGGAATCCTTTGAAATCTTCTGAAAAGAAAGTAGCCTCGGAAGAAGGTCATGCTGCTCAATCGTCTTCAGGATCATCTACACTGGTCAACCATAGGATGGTATGGGAGAACAGAATAGATGCTGCAGCCAATACCTCTTCTTCACAAACACAAATTGAACCCACTTGCCTATACTTCGGTTCAATTAAATCATCTACATTAGAAGAACCCAAGACCAACAAGGCTTAGGTTTCCAATAGTAACTAATCATCTCATTTTATGTATGGATTGTGGATAGTGGATGCTCCAGGCACATGTCAGGGAACAGATCTCTTCTTCAACAATTTGAACATTTTGATGGAGGTCTTATTCAGTTTGGAGGTAAAGTCAGAGGATACATTTCTAGTAGAGGTAGTGTATCCAATGATAAGTTAAAAGTTGACAAAGTAAACTTTGTCAAACAGCTTGAACACAATCTGTTAAGTGTTTCTCAATTCTGTGATCAAAAGCACCAAATGCTTTTCATAGAACATAAGTGCATTATCCTCAAACCTGAGATGATAATTCCTCAGGAATTGGTGCTTCTTAGATCTCCCAGGAGAGGGGATATGTATAAGCTGGATATGAACATGCTTCCCCACTGGGTGAAGTATCATGATTTCTTACCAAAGCCAATGGTGATGAGTCAACTCTTTGGCATAAAAGAATGTGCCATTTTAATTTTAAAACCATGAACAAGTTGGTTAAAAATAATTTGGTACATGGTGTGCCTAAAAAGGAGTTTTTATGTTAAGACAACTATGTTGCTTGCCTGAAAGGAAAACAACACAAGGTCACTCACAAATCCAAAGAGGTTAACTCTATCACCACTCCATTACACTTATTGCACATGGATCTTTTTGGTCCTACAAGTATAATGAGCATTGGAAGAAAATCATACTGCCTTGTGATTGTTGATGATTTTACAAGATTCACTTGGGTATTCTTTTTAAGAACTAAAGATGAAACGACTGAAACTTTAAAATCTTTTGTTCTTAAAATTGAAAATCAAAAGGATCACAAGGTAAAAATAATTAGAAGTGATCAAGGGACTGAGTTTAAGAATCAAGTTCTTGACTCATTCTGTAACTCAAAAGGAATTACCAAACAATATAGTGCTCCTAGAACTCCTCAACAGAATGGTGTTGCTAATAGGAGGAACAAGACACTTATTAAGGCTGCAAGAACAATGTTAGCTGATTCAAAACTGCCTCTAACTTTCTGGGCAGAGGCAGTCAGCACTGCATGCTATGTGCAAAATAGAGTTCTCATTGTTAAACCTCATTGAAAGACCCCTTATGAGCTATGGAACAAGAGGCCACCGTTCATTGGCTTTCTTAGGTCCTTTGGCAGTAGGTGTACCATACTTAACACAAAGGACAATTTAGCAAAATTTGCTGAAAAGTCAGATGATGCTATCTTTGTTGGATATTCCTCTACCTCTATTGCTTATAGAGTGTATAATATCAAAACTCAATAGTTTGAGGAATCATTCAACATTGTAGTTAATGAGCCCACTCCTTGTGTTAAAGGGAATGGACCTGAATATATTTTTGATTTAGAATTGTTTCCAAACTATTCTAAACCATCTTGTGAGAATGTTTCAGCTGGAACAGGAACTTAAAGTGACCCATATGAAGATCAACTATTTGAGTTACCCAGACCTATTTCCAGTTCTCCAAGAAGAAATGACGAACAAGCTCCTACTACTGAAAGTCCTGAAAGAATGAGTATCTCATGAAACAAAGGAGCTTTAACAAATTGTCAGTTCACTGAGCCTCATAACCCAGAGGTTGACAATTCAAGCACTCAATACCAAGCTGATGAAGATAGTGACATGGAGGAACATGCGACTATTGATGCTGCTTCATAGCATACTACCATTGATGATGTCACTCATTCAATCAACCAGTCCTCATTGAATGAATGTGACATCAGCTGGAGAAGGTGTTCGAAGTTCTAAGCAAAAATTCTCAAACTTAGACCTATCTATGCAATTAGATGTAATTCCTAGGCTCAGGATACACAACACTCATCCAGCTGAAAACATCATTGGGGATGTATCAGAAGGTGTGAGAACAAGAAATCAGACCTATAATGGGAATGTATGCTTGTACTCATGCTTTCTCTCTCAATTGGAACCAAAAAAGGTGGAAGAAGCCCTCAAGGACAGCAATTGGATTGAAGCTATGCAAGAGGAATTGCTTCAATTCAAGAGGCAAAAGGTATGGAACATGTGTTCTTTGCTACCTGGCCAAGTCCCTATTGGCACCAAGTGGGTGTTCAAAAACAAAAGAGATGATAAAGGTTTGATCATCAAGAATAAAGCAAGACTTGTTGTTCAAGGATACACACAGGAAGAAGGCATAGATTACACTGATGTCTTTGCACCTGTTGGAAGACTTGAAGCTGTGCGAATCTTCCTTGCTTTTGCAGCATCCAAGAACTTCACAGTCTATCAACTTGATGTCAAATGTTCATTTTTGTATGGGGATATAGACAGAGAAGTCTATATGTGTCAGCCACCTGGATTTAAAGACCCACAGCATCCCAACAATGTGTGCAAACTGGATAAAGCACTTTATGGGCTGCATTAAGCACCTAGGCTGTGGTATGAGACTCTGTCTCAGTTTCTCCTAAAAAACGGCTACACCAGAGGCACCATAGACAAGACATTGTTCATAAAGAAATCTAGGAAGGACATGTTGTTTGTTCAAGTCTATGTCTATGACATCATATTTGGCTCCTTAAATGACCAAATAGCAAAGACTTTGAAAGCATTATGAGAAAGAAATTTGAGATGAGCTCCATAGGAAAGATGGATTTCTTTCTTGGAATTCAAGTGAAGCAGATGGAAGAAGGGTCTTTATCAACCAGTCTAAGTATGTCTAAGACATCTAAGAAAGATTTGAGATGAAAGATTGTAAGACAGCCAAGACACCTATACCAAAATCAAAATCTATGTCCTGATTCTGAGGGGGAGGATACTGATCAGCATCAGTACAGGGCAATTATTGGATCCCTGATGTATCTCACAGCTAGTAGACCGGATATCATGTTTGCAACTTGCATCTATGCAAGATATCAGACTGCTCCTAAGGTGTCTCACCTAATTGCCTTTAAAAGGATTCTTAGATAAATCAAAGGAGCTCCCAAACTGGGTCTCTAGTATCTAAGAATAAGGATTTAATCTCTATGGGTACTCTAAAGTGATTATGGTGGCTGCAACATAACAAGAATTCCATATCAGGAGGATGTCAATTTCTTGGTGGAAGGATATTTCATGGCAATGCAAGAAGCAATCATGTGTCTTTACATCAACTGCTAAGCTGAATACATTGTTGCTGCGAGTTGCTGTGATTAACTGCTATGGATTCAAAATCAGATGTTAGACTATGGGTTCAACTTCATGAATACTCCTATCCACATAGATAACACGAGTGTTATTTCCATTACAATAAAATCCAGTCAAGCACTCCAAGACAAAGCACATTGACATCAGGTATCATTTCATTTGAGATATTCATGAGAAACACTTGATTAAACTGGTAAAAGTCAATTCAAATGAACAATATGCTGACTTGTTCACCAAGCCTTTGATGAACAAAGATTTAAATACTTAATCACAGCTATTGGATGATTAACATTGACTAGTTTATTTCTTTTGAAAACCATTTTAAATGTGTGTGTTTATGTTGTCTAATTACAATCTAAGCCCTGTTACTTAAGTTTTTCTTCTAAGTGGAAATTCTTCCGAAAAGAAATTTCCCTCGAAAGAGATCTTTATATCTTCTGAAGGTAAATTCCTCCACTTTAATACTCTCTTCCGAAGAGTTTTTACCCTTGGAAAAAATTTGATCATAGATCAAATTATTTCCGAAGATTATTAACTTCTTCTCTCAAAAGAAGTCCTTTTCTATCAGAAGCAACTTTCCCTTTGGAAGAAAACTTTTACTGCGTAACGGAATCTTTAGGCTCCATGTGTAAAGTTAAGATCTTTTTAGAATTTTTAAATTATCTACCTTGCTGCCCGTACTCAAGTACACACCCAAACTATCTTTTCACCTTATCGGTATGGTCTTTTACCCCCTATTTAAAACTTCCGACTCTCTTTCTTTACCTTTTTTTTACACCACTGAAACCTAATATTCCCATTATCGTCTTCACTCTCTCCCAAATTCCTTTAATCAAACCAATACTTTCTTACAATGGCTCTCAATCCTCAACATAACAAGTCGCCATCCTTGATTCCTCTAAGAATGCTGACTTTGCCCCCATCATCGATTTCTGTTCCACTCCACATACTTTTTACCGCCCTCACTGCAAACCCCACCATATACTCTAATTCACATGACGAATTTTGGGTAAACGGTCATGTGAAACTCTAAATGATGAAAGGGTCAAGGTCTAGAATCAGCGGACAAGAGATCATTATTTCTGAATCTACCATCAGGGAGCATCTGGAGCTTCATGATGAAGGCGCCCCTACTAAATTCCCCAAATCTGAGCTAGCAAACACATACACTCAGATGGGATATGGTGGTGATGTGCACAAGTCCACTGTTTACAAGTTTAATTTCTCTTACAACTGGAAATTCTTGTTGCACATCATTCTACACTGCCTATCCAACAAATCAGGGGGTTGGATCAATCCCATATGATCTGGCTTCCTAGTCCATGGAAAGGTAAAAGGCCTCCGCTAAACTATTCAAGGTTTGTGCTGAACAATCTGCGAGGAAATCTTACCCGGGATTCATTTTTCATAGATCCCCGGTTTATTCAGCATATCATAAACTGCGAGCTGGACAGAACAGACTACAACATGTAGACAGACTCTAATGGTCCCCACATGAGGTCTGGCATCTTCAAGACCTTGAAGAAGGTGTCCACAAATTCACGGGGAGATTCACTGATCTTCTCCGGATATGCTTGAGCCAACTGCTCCTGGTGACATCCATGCAAGCCCAGTAGGTGATGAAACCACACCGACCTCCCCACTCAAATGCCCAAATACTTGTTTCACCCAATAAAGGTTACATACACCAGACACCCCAAGCAAACCCCTGATCATCTACTCTAATTGATCAGGTCCCTCTATTCATACTAAAAAGGCTCGAGTGGAACTCAGGGCTCCCACTCAGCCAGAGTCCACAATCCTCCACCATCGGCTCAATAGTGTTGAGTCTCCTCAGTCTCAACCTGATGAGCCAAAACCCAAGCCGTTAGCCCTCAGGGTGAGTCCTAACCCCCCTGAGCAACCAAAAAGGGACAGCCATATCATTGGCATAACTGCTATTGCAGAAGAGCCATTAGGTGCTGACCAAGGTCCCGGGTCATTAGAATTAACCTCTCTATCCTTCACTGACCTTTTAATCAACCTGATGAGGATATCATGTTTTATCAGGGCCATGATGTTGATCTACAATACCTCTCTCAAGATCAACTGAGCCCCAGGGAACCTCTGATGTCTAGCCAACATCAGTTAAGCCAAACTAAGGTGAGTCCAACTTGTGTGGAGGTGACTCATATAGACTCAGCTGCCACTACTGAGAGTGTCTCACTAGCCTCTTAGGAAAGTGGTGACATCAGTGAGATTGAGTCTACGGTACCTTGCTAATTGATGTTTCTAAAAAGGACATCAGTAGGGAAGGGTATCCAGTGCGCCAGAACCATTACTGGTTGATGATGAACATGCCAGGCATGTTATCTCATCTCCTTATGATTCTTCAAAGAAGATGAGTGTAGTCTGCAACTCATTATTAGAGACCTGATTTCTAAAGTCTCAAACCTTGAATCAAAGGTTAAGACTTTAGAGGACAGGTCTGCCACTCAGTAACTTGAGATTAAACATCTCAAGGCTAAACTAGCTGAGACACAGATTGAGAAGTCTGTCAGGCACGTACCTATCCAGGTTTCTTTAAGTTCTTCCTCCAGCTCATCTACTTCTCAAGATGATGCTACCAAAAGGGAGAGAATGTACAGAAACAACATCAGTGGAACCCACTTAACCATAACAACAACTTCTCCGATGCCTTATCTATCTTTTACCCCCACCAGCTCACCCTACAACAGTCTTCCCTTACCAGCTCCATTACCTTTCAAGTGGACCAAAGGATGCTCATAGATCTCAAGGTTCTAACAAATTTCTGTTAAGCTCCTCCATTGAAAGCCCTCCCCTGATGTAGCTATCGCC
>JACCIY010001264.1:0-58130 GCA_025506505.1 Flaveria sonorensis | reverse complement strand
AAGTAGGTCAACCAAGCCAATATTGTTCAATAAGGTTTAATGATAGCCAATCATAGTTAATGAAGCTCGATGAGGGTTAATATTGGTCAATGAGGTTCAAATTCATCAACACCAATACTAGGTAACGAGTATATAAATAAGACGAAATGGGTCATTTATCCTTTAATGGTTATCAAATTTATAAATGAAATCACTATTAAAATTAGGAAGCAAACAATCTAACAAACAAAAATAATATTTCTAACTCAATTCATAGCCATTATAACTCACATGCGTCTATTGAAGGTGGAATCAAATCATGTACAGTGGAATCACAATTAAAAATATATGAAGAAAACAGGACCACATGATGCCACTCCAAAAAGATATTAGAAAGGTTATAAAAATAAAAATTAAAGTAAAAAACATCACTTTTTCTTAGAATTTGAGGTAGAAAGCTTCAAGTTTTGATATCTTTTTCTTCACTTCAAATTGAAGAGTATGAATAGATAACTCACATACAATTCATATCTTTATGAAATTGCAAAGTTGTTGTGGAGAAGAAGATGAAAAGATACGTAGAGAGAAGAGAAGTAAAAGGGTAAAGTTGTTAGGGTAGATATGGTTAAATGAATAAGGGGATAGTAGGGGGAATTGAAAATTTTTAATTATATTAAGGAGGGAATTAATATTTTAGTGGAATGTAACCGCCTCAATCAATATTTTACAACAAAAAACGCCTCTAAAAATGGAAAACTCAAAAAATAATAAACGTGAGTTTAAAAAAATAAACGTGAACTCATTTATTATTAATATGGTTAAATGAATAAGTGCTTATGTATTTATGTATTGTATAAAAAAAACCATTTGAATTGAATAAATGATTTCGAATTGCAATTTAATTAATGGATTGCATGGTGGAATAATTAGTACATTTTAATTAGTAATATTGTAATTTAATTAACTGGATTGCATCTATTGAAGAATTAATAATACTACGGTACGCATGAACCCATTTATTATTAATATTATAATTAGTAATATTATTATTTATTATAAAAACAATGAAATAAACAAAATAAAAAATCGTTTTAACCTTAGTAATCAATATCTATCTATCATCTATACTAGATAAAGTATAATTACATGGTATTTGAAATTCGAACTAACTAGGAATAAAAGTCTTCAACTGCATCCACATTATTAAAAGAAATACAATTCCTTAAGCGAAGAGCTATCGATTTTTATTATTCCTGCAAAAAAAATAGAATTGTTATTGATACTTGTCTATAATTTTAACAATAAATATATAAATTTAAAGTTATAGGAAAAACCTTTATGATTTATTTCCATGTGGTGCATCAACGTTATCCCTTCATCGTGGTCAGATCGTAAGTATGTAGGGGTACCATTAATTACATCATTCAACGATTGAACACCATAGAAAATGGTGGTATAGATCGTCAAACTGGTTGTATTCATCCTCATCGACGACATTATCAACACCAAGAATACGGCGTTTACCTTGCAATACTATGCGGTATCTTGGTTTACTCGGGTCATTGACAAAGAACACTTGTGTAACATGTTTTGCGAGAATAAATGGTTCGGATACATAACCATTTGTTGTCAAGTCGACTTGTGTAAAACATATTTATTAATCGTAACACCTGTACGATTATTTACCACTTACATTTAAACACATGTATAGTGAAAGCATGATAATTCAACTCTCAACTCCAAATTTTTGTATGACGCCATCATAAGACTCTATGGCGATTCTAACCTCGTATCATGATTCATCCTATCAAATTCATTTGTTGATGCTATCACTGTAACTCTATTATTCTGCATTGTACTTTTTGCATCTTAATCTTTGGTGTAAAATGTATAACCATTGATGTCGTAACCTTGGTAGGATGTTATACTAATGTCTGGAACCCTCCTAATATTTATAGTTTTATCAAAATTTGTTTGGCCATGAGTTGTCATTACTTTCTTTTAACCAACTAGCAAACGCTTCGTTACGTTTCTTTCACACCACATTGGCCCTTGCCCCGGTATTTAGACTGTAATGTCTCCATGTGTCGTTAATATATGAAGCAATACAAGTCATGTGTTTAGGACCTCAAAATGTGCAAGTTGTAAAGATCATGACTTGGGATGATTGTTTTCATACCAACACCTCCGACCCCTTCAAGTCTTCTTGCGTGACGAGATTAAGGAACACCAATCCTTTTGACACCATCTAAATAACCTGTAAATAAATCATTTATTACATTGTAAATAATATTATATAAAAGTAATATAAAAGTTGTAATAAATTATAAATGTAATGATATAATTACCTGCGCAAAACTCGGTCACCTCTTCGCAAGTATATCCTTCAACCATACTACCTTCAGGTCGATTACGGTTTCTTACGTAACCTTTTAAAAAACCCATGTATCTTCAAAAGGGTACATGTAGCGTAGAAATACGGGACACAAACCTTAATTTCTTCTACAATAGGGATTACAAGGGGAACCATCACATCAAAAAAAGACGGTGAAAAGTACATCTCAAGTTTGCAAGTGTGATGATAATTTTTTTACCATGTATCCATGACTCAGGATCAATAACTTTGAATGGATCATGTTAAAAAACAAACAAAGTTTTGTGATTGTATGTCGGATATTATCTGGTAATAATCCTCGAATTACAATACGAATCATATGTGTCATAAAAACATGACAATCATGAGATTTCATGCCTAACAATTTACAATCTTTCATCGACACCAACCTTTTAATGTTTGCAGAATAGGTAGATGGAACTTAATATCATATAAACATTTACAGAACTTTGTTTTTTCATCTTTGACATAGTATAACACGCAGGTGGTAGATAAAAACCCTTGGGCGCCACAACAAGAGCAAACTCTTTACGTATTTCCATTTCTTCCATGTCTTTATGAACGTTAATCCCATCTTTAGTTTTCCCGAGAATGTTTAACAATAAGCCGAGCAAGTTATCACATACGTTTTTCTCTAAATGCATAACATCTAGACAATGTTTAACTTGTAAATGTTTCCACTAAGGTAAATCCCAAAAGATTGATTTTTTTTCCAAATGGCTCCTTTTCAACACGAGTTCGTTTTCCCAACACAGTATTTAGTTTTTCAACTCGAGTAAATGGATCAAATCCTTTTCTTATTGTTTGATGCTCAGTATTTCCATCAACTAATCCTTTTCCTTAAGATAACACTGACTAGGTGGAAGAAATCTTCGATGCCCCATGTATATGGTTTCTTACAATATTTAACCACATTGAACATGTCTCATTTTCACAAACAGGACAAGCGAACTTACCTTTTGTACTGTATCTGACAAATTACCGTATGCTGGAAAATCACTTATGGTGCAAAAAATCATGGCTCTCAAATTAAAATATTCCTTCTTATAAGCATCATATACTTCTACACCTGTACTCCATAAAGTTTTTGATCATCAATCAAAGGAGACAAATAAACATTAATGTCATTACCAGGTTGTTGGGACCTTGAATCAACAACGACATCATTATGTACTTTCTTTTCATGCATAACCATGAGGGAAGATTGTAGATGCATAAAAGAATCGGCCACGTATTATGATGACAACTCATGATTCCGAAAGGGTTGATTCCATCTAAACTAAGACCAAACCTTATGTTTCTAATCTCCTTACCAAATTCTTGATAGATATTATCAATATTTCTCCATTGAGGTGAATCTGCTACATGCCTTAATTTTCCCCTTTATACGTTCATCGCATGCCAACGTAATACTTTCTCTTCTTTCTCATTGAGAATAAGCGTTTTAGTCTTGGTATAATCGGGAAATACCACAACAGTTTAGCCAGTGGTCCATTTTTCGTCACATCATCGTCAACTTCATCCGATCCAGTTTACGTTTATACCTTGACTCGCCACATTTAAAACATTTATGATCGTTTTTAAACTCCTTCCTATACAACATACAATCATTTGGACATGAATGTATTCTTTTAACTTTTAATCCTATCGGACACATCATTTTTTGCCTGATATAGCGAAACTAGCAATTCATTACCTTCCGGAAGCATCTCATGTAATACCACTAATAGATCTGTGAAACTTTTATCACTTCATTCGTACTTGACTTTAAATTAAATAACTTTAACAACACTTAATTTTGAAAATTTCTCACAACCGGTATATATGGTTTTTCCGAATCATCTAATAGTTGTTTTTATTCTTCTTGATTAGTATCAGCAGTATTAGTCCCTACATCATTAAACATGTCGTTAAATTGTCATTAACTTCATTTAACTCGTTATTGACATCATTTAAATGTCTTTATCGCTATTGCCTAAATTAATAGACGTCGTTCCATGATCAACAAATGATTCCCATGCATTGACCAATACGTGTTCTAGACATAAAACCATGTCTTATCAAATGGAACTCTATATCCTTAACATTATCGAATCTCTTAAAATTTTTACAATTCATACAAGGACACCAAAGCTTTTGACCTCCATTATTCACTCTATTAGCTTTGGCAAACTTAAGAAAACTTTGAACTCCATTCATATATGTCAAGCTAGTACGTGCAGTGTCGTACATCCAACCTTTACGATCCATTTGAAAAATAAAATAAACAAATAATTAAATATATATGTATATATATAAATTATATATATATATATATATATATATATATATATATATATATATACATATATATATATATACATATATATATATATACATTATATATACATATATAATATACGATTTAAATGATTCTCTAAGATGATGGATCCTAACCCGCTTTGTGAATATTCTATCTCATATGTATATATTTTAACAAGTTGATCATTTAAGAAAAAATTGACAATATTTCCCCTTAACTCTTCAAGTATGCGTATAAACCACAAACTCGGAAGAGTAAAGAGAAATAACAATCAATTTTTTCTTAAATGTCAACCCGTTAAAATATATACACATCCTAATGAGATAGAATATTCAAAAAGCAGTCCCAAACAAGGGACAATCCTAAATTTATCTCTATTAGATAAATTTAAGACGGATATCTAAAAGGTTATCCAAAGTGAATATGATTACAACTATATAAAACCTACACATATACTTTATACATAAAAATATCATAATATGCATTAATCAATCAATAACCATATATACACCATATACAAAAACCATTTGAGACTTAATAACTTATGCGTGACCAAATTAAAATTACTAACTTTGTAGATCTTTGATATGATGTTGGATCTGAATAAGAGCCGGGGTTAAACTTTTAATCACTAAAAACAAAAAAAAAAATATACACGTTCATTAACTAAAGAAGTTAACAAAAATATCTTTAACAATAAATGATAAAGGATTTAAAATTTATATACCTGGTGTATAAGAGAGATTGTTAAGAGATTAATGAAGATTCTTGAGATACAAATGAGTTACAGAGAGAAAGTGAGTTATGGTGAGAAGACGTGTGAATGATGAACTTAAAAAGAATAGGTATTTGATTAAGTAATAAAGACAAAAGATAATTTAAAGAGATAATATCGGGTATGTTTTTGTGAAAGACGTTTAGATTAGCCTCAAAAATATTAGAAAATGTATTTTTAGAGGCGTAAATATATCAGCCTCAAAAAATAGTAAAATAAATATTCATGGATATTAAATTTGAGGCGGTTTATATAAAACGCCCCAAATATTAAAAAAACAATAAAAAAAAAAATATAATCTTTAAAGGCTTGATGTACAAACATCCTCTCAAAAATACAAAATTGTTTTTAGCGGCGGTTGATATATAGAACCGCCCCAAAAAAAATTTTACCCGCCTATGGTTGATTTGTAGCAGATGCCAACAATCTATTAACATAGTCAAGAAAATTTTCATATACATGATAACCTATTACGATCCAAAATATAGTTTTATAGAAAATCAAAAGGAAGTGTATGCTACTCGTCATGGTCCATATAACGGAACTGGAAGAAGAAAAATCTAAATGTGGCCGAAGCCTTCCCAAGTTCGGGCCATTTTGCTACGTCCAATGGTTCTGATAATTTTCTTATATATACAGTACTTGTTTCAGAAAAAAAAAAGATTAAAAACTTTTTCTTAATTAGTTTCTAATGAACATTTTCTAAATAACAACCTTTTTTTATTCAAAAAGATTAGTAAAGTTAATGAAAATGACCTATTTTGATAAATTTTTACGAATCACCCATAATGATAAATTAGTTTTCTACAACACTAGTTTTAAAGATAACTCGTTATTTCAAGGTTAGTAATTTAAAATTACAATAAAATGTAAAAAAAAAAGATTTATAGTCTAATTATTATCTCGTATATAACAAAAACTATTCAGAGGTTTTCTAAAAAAACGTTCTTATAGAGTCTAACAGATTTTTGTTTTATAAATATAGTTTTATGAAGAAAAAGAGATTAAATGATCCAAAAACAGAGGATCATTAGACTAAAAAAATAGTTTCATGTGCTCTAGTTAGTTGACAAGTGTTCAACAATATTCTTTTATTAAAATAAAAAGATAAAAATGAAGATTAATTTTAGAGTTAATTACACATATTGTTCTTATAGTATGGTCATATTGCACATGTGATCAGTCACTAATGTTGGAAATTACACTTGTAGTCCTCATTCTATTCTTATTAATTCCTTACGTCGGTGGTTTTTGGTTTTATTTGGATATTATATATTAAATATACATTGGTTTTTTTTTTTGTTTTTTTTGATATTATATATATATTTTATATATACATATTAAAAACTTAGGTCGGTAGCTACAATATTTTTTTTTTTTATATTTATATTGTCGTTTTCGTATAAGTTAACTATTATATGCTGCAAATTAAAACCATAGTTTAAGATTGGTCCAATGGTTTCTAAGATTCTTTTTTTCAATTCTACCCGTGTTCAAGCCTTCTACTACACTGTTTATTTATATTAATTTTTACAATGATAATTGGCTGTCTACGCATCACATACTTTTAGCATTAATTTATTTTATTCTTTTTATTTTTATAATGATAATTGGCTGTCTACGCATCACATACTTTTAGCATTAAATTTTCTGCAAGTTTACTTTCAAAGAAAAAATTGAATTATATATTATTTAACAAAATATGCTTTTAAATGTTAAATCAGGACATGTGACCATTTACACGGTTTTAGATTTTACTTAAACAATTTTTAAGGTTCGCTTTCGTATATTTTAATGTTACAACGATTTTTTTACGAAATACTTTTATTTACGTATCGACATTCAAACAAACCGCCGCAACGCGCGGCATATCCTACTAGTTGTTTACTCAATCGTTACATTAGTGGTTCTTTGAGTGGATGCATATTAAGTTTTTTTTTCCTATTTAGTGGGCGTGAAATGTCTTTTTTATCTTTTGCTAAAGGACAAAAGAAATTAAAGATTAAAAAACATGTGCAAATTATTTGATATTAAAAACAAAATATGCACAAACTAAAACAAAATAAATACATAATTTATAATTAAGTGGGACCCATCCACTTCATCTTCTTCCAAGGCTACGGGTACACTTTCATGACCCGAGGCGTTACCTGTGACATGACCCTTAACGAACGTTAAACACCAGAAATTAACACGTTAATGAGGGAAAGGGTGATATGACAGTCGCTTTAGAGAGTTTTGTTGGGGGGAGGGGTGGTAAAGTGTGTAAATTATAAAAAAAGCAAGTTAGACATAACTCTGTTTTTAAATGAGTTGAGCTCGAACCCGCCCTGGCTTAGCTCGTCTTGTTTACATCGTTATGTCCATCCATGCCAGAAACCCCCGTATTAGAGCTAAGTAAACAGTACTGATCATCCAGTGTTATTTTTCATCTGAAATGTACATGCAATATAACCTTACTGCTGTGTAATTAAGTCTTAATATATAAGGTCATTCATGGTACACTACCGACATTCACAAGTGTTTTTGTTTGTTTCTACAAGGAACTAGTAATAAACCCTCTGCGTTGCAGCGGGAGGCGTAATACGTGTCAAATAGCACCAATGGCACACAATAACGGTGAGACTGTGACTACCAAAACCGGAAAAACACGTATTAAAAATAAAATAAAAATTAATAAATTAAAACCAATGAAAAGTATAAAAACGTTAAACCACACAGAATGAAACGTAAAACATATAAAATAATAAGTAATTCGATCTAGGACCAGCGCGTTACTCCTAGGCCGCTAAACTGGGAACAAAATAAGCGTAAAAACGTTGAATCACACACGCACGCTGCGGCTTGTTAAAACGAAAATTTTATAAAATATAAAATTATAGGGACAAAAGTTGAAAATAAAAACTTTTTGAAGTTAGATTGTAAAAGATGTAAAGAATTGAGTTAAAATAAAAAAAATAAAGGTACAGAAAGAAAAGACAAAAGGTGGATACAATTCACCGAAACATATTATACAACCCAAAATACATACAAAGTTCGTAATTACTATAATGATTCAATTATTTAGTAGCATGTTATAATTTTATAAAAGTGATAGAATTTTAGGATGAGATAATTCTAGTACTAACGTCTAGCAAGTTACATAAACATTAATCACATGTTATTGGTACATATTTATTGGATCATATTTTAATGGGTGTCTGTGACAATCTTTGTTTTCTTTTTTTTTCTCTTGCTATTTTGTTATGTTAATGCATTCACAACTAAACTAAATAACAAGATTTAATTACATGATTGGTTCCCGTGGTATGCGCGTATTACAGGATTGGCCCTAACTTTTGAGAAATTACAAGTTTGGTTCAACTCTTAAGAAATTACAGGTTTGGTCCCAACTGCTTGCCAATTCGTAACACGATGGCCCTGACACTAACTTCTATTGAGTTTCTCAGATTAGTACATTTATTTTAAAAATGATTTTTTTTTTAAAACGGTTTGCTTTGGAATAAAATGTTTAAATTTTTTACGAAAAAAATAAAAAATTTTAAAAACAAAAGTTCAAAGAAAATGATATTGTTTTATAATTATAAATTATAATCCTTACTCAATGTAATTTGAATCATATTTTATCTTAAAAAAAATTTAATTAATGAATGTTTGTTATTAACTATTTCATATATATTTATACAACTTAGATAATACACGAGATACTAACTTCCTATTTTGATAAAGTCAATAAAAGTGTATTATTCTTATAACTAATTCATCTTTTATTAGGTATTACAATTGAAATTTCTTACTACAAATATTAAACTTTAAATTATCAATGAGGTAAACTAGATACCTAATAATATTTAAGTTGACTATAAATGATTTGAATGACTTTAGTAGAAATTATAAAACATTATGTTATGGTTACTAGTACCTAAAGGTTTTTATAAATAACAAGAAATACAAAAAGTTAGCATCATATATAATCATTCTTTTTATCAATGAATGACAAAGTTTTGTTAATTAAAACTTGCAAGGTGCTAGAATACAATTATGGCTCCAAACAAACGAGCGTTCAGTGAGCAATTTAACAGGAACGAATATTGTATTTATTTACTAAAAAATGGACAAGAACGGAATTTCGTTTGTTTAGTTAAAACAAACATCAAAATAGGTCGCGTTTGTTCATTTATATTCATGAACGTTTGGTAATGTGTTCATTGATATGCTTAAAATTATACACATCAATAATGCATCTTATCTCCTGTTTTGAATGCTTATCGGTTACAAATTCATTTGAAGTAACACTTAAATTGTATTTTATATAAATTTTGTAGGTTTGGATGGTGACTTAGTGAATTTGATGAAAAACTAAAGGAATAAATGAAGTTAAATTGACCACTGACATGGCCATGTCACATTCTGGCATGGCCAAAATCAGTTATGGACACGTCTAATGGATAACACGGTCATGTCACTTTACGGAACAACATGTTCGACGCAGATCTCACTTATTAATCTAAATTGAGCCTCATTCCATACATACAAATTGGCGACCAAAAACCCTAACTCTCTCGAACCCCTAAAAGGATTTTGAGCATCTGTTGAAGGAAGAGAAGTCAAAATTGAAGATCAAGCATTCCAAGAAAGACCTAAGAATATATAACCCATCTTAACTTAATTGGGTTATAATCTATTCATGTAACCATGTATCTCTTTGATTATTCAAGTGTTTAGGTGTTTTTATAGCTAACATGAGCTAAAACTCTTGATTCACTTAGATGAGATGAATACTAGTTAACTTTAATAATGTATATGTGATTTTGATGATGATTATATTGATAACTTCAACATGTTCTTGAATCTTTTTCAATGATTATGTATGTATGTTTGATTTGATTATATATTAAATCTCGTGACTATCTTGATCATATTATGTTAGAAAAACCGTATGTGTTAGGGTATTTATTCATGAATATATATATATATATATATATATATATATATAGATATATATATATATATATATATATATATATATATATATATATATATATATGCATGTGTATTCATGGCATTTGACTAGGAACAGTGGATGATGACTAAACATGTATGATTGTTATCAAATGTGTATCCTTATGTATATGCTTGGAAAAACCATTACATTTATTGTAAATTCCTTGTATTGATATGTATGTGAAATTCTTTTTATTAGCGTAAATTTGTAGCTCATAAATTCATGGTATGATATTCACAAGTTGGAGGACTTCATGATGTTATTTTCATTACGTGATTCGAGGTGGTTGGTATGTGTTTATTGTATTAGCTTTCCAAATAATTATGTGATTAACTAACCTTGTCATGAGTTTAGTCCACAATATTCAACGTAAGTATATCATTGGGTCTTCATAGAATGACTTTAGGTGGTTACATGTTAACATCATTTTAACTTTTCAAAGTCATATGATTAGGTAGCATTGATGATGGTCTAGTCTATTTTCATCTTACACATGTATAGAATGATCTCATCATGAATCCGTCTATGTTGTTGTTTGACTAGGTGGATTCAAAGTCAAAGTGAGCATTACCTTTGCTTGATTGTCTTTCGTAATTTCTATCGATCTTTTCTATTTATTTTTATTTTTGTTTAAAATACAAAAAAACCCAACTCTTCTATACTTGCCAGCTAAATAATAACACAGGTTTACTATCGGTAGCGACCGAGCCTACAGTGTCCTTTGATCGATATTTAGTTCTTACCATAGCTATGCTACATATACGATAAATACACTTACCTATTTTGTCACACACCCGACCGATGGCCGGAATCATCGGGACGTACGAATGTGAATCGATTGCTCGTAGCACATGATACTAATTGCGTTGAAATAATATTAAATGTCATTTTCATTGAATAATACTATTCAAATAATACATTACACAAATAAAACTCAAGTTTACATAATGAAATTGTCTTTAATTTTGACTAAGTCCAAGCCCTAAATGTACATATAGAAGTCCACTAATCTGCATTCCTAAAATCATATGAAAAAATAACGTGTCAGCTAATGAATTAATCGATGAGTAAACATAGGTTTGACATACATATATAGATTGATTAAAAGATTGAAAACAATTCAATTTACATAGCAATGTCAAGACTTATAAATGCAATAGTATAACATAAAAGACAAACCAAACACAATCAAACCAAATGAATGAATTGATCGAATCAGCCCGCATATGATTGACTCTGGTTCCAATCACCACTCGAATATTCATATGAGGTGAGTTTATCAAACCAATATATCTATCATCACCACTCGAATAATCATATGGAGAGGGTTTTCTCAAACCAACAATCTATCATGTGACCATGATTGCATGAATTAATGATTGTGTTATTATGTAGTTTATCTAACTATGCACATATAATTACTGGTAATAACATAGCATGTATTGAGTTGAATTTGGAAATAGAATAACAATGAATAACAATACTTGAATATGAATCACATGATTTTCGCAAAAAAACAAAACACATGAATATGGGCTATGAATACTCACTTTGATAGATGTTATTAATTTGAATTCTAGAATGTAAAAATAAACACTAACGGTTTTTCTCACTGTTAAGCTAAGAATGATGTCTTAAATTGGAATGGTTTAAAGACTAGATATGAATTAGAGTTTTAATTTAGGATTTAGGTTTAACAAAATAATTTAAATAAAATAATGTAATAGCTTAGCTAAATAAAAAAGAATAAATTTATTAAGGATTGAAAATGATAATAAATCATTAGTGAAATAAAATATTACTTATTTTATAATTATAATAATTGATTAAATAAATGTGAGTATTAAAGTGTGAAAAAACTAACTAATTATTTAAACTTGGTTAAAATAATTAATTGAATAATTAATTATTTAAAAAAGTTGTAAAATAATTTGTTTGATTTAAAAACCAATTTATAAAGTTTTAAAAATAAACCTTCAAATAATTTTTGTAATGGTTTTATAATATTAAATCCTTTAAAAAATAAAAATAGAAAATTATATTGTTTAAAATTTTCAAAAATTAAAATAAAAGTTTCTGGAATAATTTTATCAACAAATATTTTTATTTTAATTTAATAGAATAATAGTATTTTTATGATTTAATTTATAAAAAAGGTATAAAAATGCATTAAAGGCACATGTTCGAAAAAACCGGTTCAGGAACCGGTTCGGCAAAAAAAAAAAACGAAACCGAAGCATTCCAAAGGATAGAACAAAGTCTTTCGAGACCAAGCAGTTCTCCTTCCGAAGCATTTACACTTAGAAGATCCAAGACAAAGTCTTCCAAAGAATAAAGTCATAAAGACCTGTAGAAGACTCGGAAGAAGTTGTTTCTTCGAAGTATAAATGGCCTCGGAAGAACTTATTCTTCCGAAGCCATTTAGCTTCAGAAGAATCAACTATGAACCAGTGGACATAAGTATGGTCTGTCTGACAGACTCTGATACACTACATGGTGTTTTTCCTAAACCATGTAGTTGACCATACTTTAATCCACTGTTTACCTTTTCAACTTAGTACAGTTGCCATCTTTAATTGGTGACAAAAGGCCAGTCATGGACCTATCATGACTACCTTATCTAGGATATTATTTTATCTTAGATACTTTACTTTTAGCAATGTAGTATTTGTCTAGTTGTAGATTCCAGCTGGTTTTTCAAGTATAACCGGCTGTAGATAGTAGTATATATAGTTTCTCATTGTAACTTAAGTAAATGGGGGCTTAGAAAGAGTTTTGTAATACTAAGTTGAGAAGTAATATATACAAGTATCTTGAAAACCATTCTCTTGTTCATTAACTTTGTATATTAATATCAACTTTAGTTTGAGATTCTGTGTTTCATCGATAAGTGAGACTTAGTGAGTTTTGTGTTGAGAGTTAAAACCAATCCTGCAATTGGTATCAGAGCTTCCAGGCTCTTGATTGTGAGATCTAACCATCCCAAATCACCCTTGCTTCTTCACACTCACTCACTTCACTTTAATGGTTCTTAACCAGAAATTTTCTGAGTCCGAAATGGGAACCATGACCAAGGCTCCTATTATCACTCCTGATGATTTTGGAACTTGGTGCAAACGTATTGAAGGGTTCATCAAGTATCAAGATAGCCGCATGTGGAGATCTGTCACTCATGGTCCTTACCTTCCTAAGGTAAAATCCCCAGCTGGTAATGCTGCCATGATAGAGAAGGCCATTGAAGACTACTCTGATGAAGACTTTAAGAAAATAGACATTGACTGCAAGCAATGACTGTTTTGCTTACAGCCATACCAAACTCCATAATGGTTGGCTTTCAGCAATGCGAGTTAACCAAAGAACTCTTTGATGCTTTGAAGCTGATGTACTCTGGTTTCGCTGAATCCAAGGAGTCCAAGAAGGATGTACTGAAGCAGAAGTTTGAAAACTTCACATATATCGTTGGCGAGACCTTGAGCCAACAATACTTCAGGTACATGAACTTGATCACCTCTCTTCAGTCTATGGGAGTGGATCTTGAGAAGAGAGACATTGTAAGGAAATTCATGAGTGCACTTCCTCATGAATGGACTTTCTATTGTGTTCTATCAAAAGAACTGAGAATCTTAACACTCTCACCATGACTGAACTGTATGGAATCCTTGATGGATACCGTATGGAGATGGAGATTCAAAAGAGCCACCAGATGAACAGACCCTCAAATCCTGCTGTCAGCAATGCTTTACATGTTGCTAAAGGATCAAGAACTCTCCAACCTTAGTTGTACCTAAACTATCCCTAACAACCATCATCTTCCTCTGGGCCATACATCACTTTCCCTGAGACACCTAGGTCTCAACAGGCTCAACACATTCCTTTTCAGGATAGTTATGCCTTTGTCTCAGGAAGTGAACACTCTGGAGATTTTCAATTATACTTTGATGATCTAGAGTGCTTTAGCCCAGATGACATTGAGTACATGAACATTGTCCAACAAATGGCTCTCCTCACCTACAGAGCAAAGAAGTTCTTCAAAAGAACCGGAAGGCAGTTCCCTCAGAACCCAACCAATAGCAAATTTGGATTTGATAAAAGCAAAGCCAAATGTTACAACTGTAACCAGCTTGGTCATTTTGCTAGGGAATGCAAAGCTCCATGATCTAATCCTGGAGCAACTCAAGCCTCCCAACATCCTACTACCTCAAGGGCTACACCAAAACCTACTGAGCAGCAAACTGGGGTTGTTGCTTAAGAGGTTGACTGGAGCTTTATGGTGCAAGATGTCACTCCTACTCAAGCTCTCATGGCTGGAACTAAAGACAGCAAGGTATATGAAAACCTCTGTACTCCGGCTTGTATTGCTAAGGTTAAACTTTATCAGGACTACATATGGAAATTAAATCCGATATTGAGTCCTTAAACATCCTAAAATCTGATTTCAAGAGAGTAGAATCTGACTATAAACTCAAAATTGAAGAGTTAGAGAAAACTATTTTCTCTTTAAAACATGAACACACAAACTACAAGGCTCAAATAAAGGATCTGATTTCTAAGTTGACTGAGGCTCAAGCGCAGCTAGTAATAGCTGAGGCTAAAGCAAAGAAGTATTCTATTGAAGAGTATAACTTCAACACCATCATTGCATCATCCTCCCACTCAAAGGCGTGTTATCAAAATAAAAGTGGGTTGGAAACCAATGAAATTGCTCCACCATATTCTTATGTGTCTGTTAGACAGCTAAGATGTGGTACTCATGAGCAAGAGGTCCCAACTGCTGACCCACTACCCAATGAGCAGAAGAGTGATGCAACTATGGTGACCACCACAGGGAAGGATAAGGTAGAAAACCTCATTCCCACCGCTGAAGTCCTACCCCTAACCACCAAAGATAGAAAGAACAAAATCAAGGCAGCAAAGAAAACTACCAATAAGGTGACTAAGTCTAGGATAAAGATAGATCCCAGGTAAAAGGGTGTATTCATTTCAGCCGGATTCCAAGTGGTTGGAAACTCTAACTAAGGAAAGGAACGTAGTACCAACATTCCTGTCCAACTGAAGGATCAAAAGTTAAAAGGGCAACCTGTTGAAGAAAAGAAGTGCAAGAACCAACAACCATCACGCCCCATCAAGAGTAACATTGAGTGCATAATCTATGGTTTGCATAACCACATGGCTAAAGACTGTTACTACAATCCCGCAAGCACATATTATGCAACCAATGTTAAAAGGGAAGGAGTCAAGGAAGGTTTCACATTTGGACCTTATCACATGGTCCAAGTGACAAGGAAAGGAAAGTTTTTTTCCAAGCTAAGTTGCTTTCGGAAGAAGATCATTCTTCCGAAAGAAAAATAGCTTCGAAAGACAAGCCAAAGAACAAACAAAGGAACAAAAGGAATCCTTTTGAAATCTTCTGAAAAGAAAGTAGCCTCGGAAGAAGGTCATGCTGCTCAATCGTCTTCAGGATCATCTACACTGGTCAACCATAGGATGGTATGGGAGAACAGAATAGATGCTGCAGCCAATACCTCTTCTTCACAAACACAAATTGAACCCACTTGCCTATACTTCGGTTCAATTAAATCATCTACATTAGAAGAACCCAAGACCAACAAGGCTTGGGTTTCTAATAGTAACTAATCATCTCATTTTATGTATGGATTGTGGATAGTGGATGCTCCAGGCACATGTCAGGGAACAGATCTCTTCTTCAACAATTTGAACATTTTGATGGAGGTCTTATTCAGTTTGGAGGTAAAGTCGGAGGATACATTTCTAGTAGAGGTAGTGTATCCAATGATAAGTTAAAAGTTGACAAAGTAAACTTTGTCAAACAGCTTGAACACAATCTGTTAAGTGTTTCTCAATTCTGTGATCAAAAGCACCAAATGCTTTTCATAGAACATAAGTGCATTATCCTCAAACCTGAGATGATAATTCCTCAGGAATTGGTGCTTCTTAGATCTCCCAGGAGAGGGGATATGTATAAGTTGGATATGAACATGCTTCCCCACTGGGTGAAGTATCATGATTTCTTACCAAAGCCAATGGTGATGAGTCAACTCTTTGGCATAAAAGAATGTGCTATCTTAATTTTAAAACCATGAACAAGTTGGTTAAAAATAATTTGGTACATGGTGTGCCTAAAAAGGAGTTTTTATGTTAAGACAACTATGTTGCTTGCCTGAAAGGAAAACAACACAAGGTCACTCACAAATCCAAAGAGGTTAACTCTATCACCACTCCATTACACTTATTGCACATGGATCTTTTTGGTCCCACAAGTATAATGAGCATTGGAAGAAAATCATACTGCCTTGTGATTGTTGATGATTTTACAAGATTCACTTGGGTATTCTTTTTAAGAACTAAAGATGAAACGACTGAAACTTTAAAATCTTTTGTTCTTAAAATTGAAAATCAAAAGGATCACAAGGTAAAAATAATTAGAAGTGATCAAGGGACTGAGTTTAAGAATCAAGTTCTTGACTCATTCTGTAACTCAAAAGGAATTACCAAACAATATAGTGCTCCTAGAACTCCTCAACAGAATGGTGTTGCTAATAGGAGGAACAAGACACTTATTAAGGCTGCAAGAACAATGTTAGCTGATTCAAACTGCCTCTAACTTTCTGGGCAGAGGCAGTCAGCACTGCATGCTATGTGCAAAATAGAGTTCTCATTGTTAAACCTCATTGAAAGACCCTTATGAGCTATGGAACAAGAGGCCACCGTTCATTGGCTTTCTTAGGTCCTTTGGCAGTAGGTGTACCATACTTAACACAAAGGACAATTTAGCAAAATTTGCTGAAAAGTAAGATGATGCTATCTTTGTTGGATATTCCTCTACCTCTATTGCTTATAGAGTGTATAATATCAAAACTCAATAGTTTGAGGAATCATTCAACATTGTAGTTAATGAGCCCACTCCTTGTGTTAAAGGGAATGGACCTGAATATATTTTTGATTTAGAATTGTTTCCAAACTATTCTAAACCATCTTGTGAGAATGTTTCAGCTGGAACAGGAACTTAAAGTGACCCATATGAAGATCAACTATTTGAGTTACCCAGACCTATTTCCAGTTCTCCAAGAAGAAATGACGAACAAGCTCCTACTGCTGAAAGTCATGAAAGAATGAGTATCTTATGAAACAAAGGAGCTTTAACAAATTGTCAGTTCACTGAGCCTCATAACCCAGAGGTTGACAATTCAAGCACTCAACACCAAGCTGATGAAGATAGTGACATGGAGGAACATGCGACTATTGATGCTGCTTCATAGCATACTACCATTGATGATGTCACTCATTCAATCAACCAGTCCTCATTGAATGAATGTGAGACATCAGCTGGAGAAGGTGTTCGAAGTTCTAAGCAAAACTTCTCAAACTTAGACCTATCTATGCAATTAGATGTAATTCCTAGGCTCAGGATACACAACACTCATCCAGCTAAAAACATCATTGGGGATGTATCAGAAGGTGTGTGAACAAGAAATCAGACCTATAATGGGAATGTATGCTTGTACTCATGCTTTCTCTCTCAATTGGAACCAAAAAGGTGGAAGAAGCCCTCAAGGACAACAATTGGATTGAAGCTATGCAAGAGGAATTGCTTCAATTCAAGAGGCAAAAGGTATAGAACATGTGTCTTTGCCACCTGGCCAAGTCCCTATTGGCACCAAGTGGGTGTTCAAAAACAAAGAGATGATAAAGGTTTGATCATCAAGAATAAAGCAAGACTTGTTGTTCAAGGATACACACAGGAAGAAGGCATAGATTACACTGATATCTTTGCACCTGTTGGAAGACTTGAAGCTGTGCGAATCTTCCTTGCTTTTGCAGCATCCAAGAACTTCACAGTCTATCAACTTGATGTCAATATTCATTTTTGTATAGGGATATAGACAGAGAAGTCTATGTGTGTCAGCCACCTGGATTTAAAGCCCCACAGCATCCCAACAATGTGTGCAAACTGGATAAAGCACTTTATGGGCTGCATTAAGCACCTAGGCTGTGGTATGAGACTCTGTCTCAGTTTCTCCTAAAAAACGGCTACACCAGAGGCACCATAGACAAGACATTGTTCATAAAGAAATCTAGGAAGGACATGTTGTTTGTTCAAGTCTATGTCTATGACATCATATTTGGCTCCTTAAATGACCAAATAGCAAAGACTTTGAAAGCATTATGAGAAAGAAATTTGAGATGAGCTCCATAGGAAAGATGGATTTCTTTCTTGGAATTCAAGTGAAGCAGATGGAAGAAGGGTTCTTTATCAACCAGTCTAAGTATGTCTAAGACATCTAAGAAAGATTTGAGATGAAAGATTGTAAGACAGCCAAGACACCTATATCCAAAATCAAAATCTATGTCCTGATTCTGAGGGGGAGGATACTGATCAGCATCAGTACAGGGCAATTATTGGATCCCTGATGTATCTCACAGCTAGTAGACCGGATATCATGTTTGCAACTTGCATCTATGCAAGATATCAGACTGCTCCTAAGGTGTCTCACCTAATTGCCTTTAAAAGGATTCTTAGATAAATCAAAGGAGCTCCCAAACTGGGTCTCTAGTATCTTAAGAATAAGGATTTCAATCTCTATGGGTACTCTAACAGTGATTATGGTGGCTGCAACATTAACAAGAATTCCATATCAGGAGGATGTCAATTTCTTGGTGGAAGGATTATTTCATGGCAATGCAAGAAGCAATCATGTGTCTTTACATCAACTGCTAAAGCTGAATACATTGTTGCTGCGAGTTGCTGTGATTAACTGCTATGGATTCAAAATCAGATGTTAGACTATGGGTTCAACTTCATGAATACTCCTATCCACATAGATAACACGAGTGTTATTTCCATTACATAAAATCCAGTCAAGCACTCCAAGACAAAGCACATTGACATCAGGTATCATTTCATTTGAGATATTCATGAGAAACACTTGATTAAACTGGTAAAAGTCAATTCAAATGAACAATATGCTGACTTGTTCACCAAAGCCTTTGATGAACAAAGATTTAAATACTTAATCACAGCTATTGGGATGATTAACATTGACTAGTTTATTTCTTTTGAAAACCATTTTAAAATGTGTGTTGTTTATGTTGTCTAATTACAATCTAAGCCCTGTTACTTAAGTTTTTCTTCTAAGTGGAAATTCTTCCGAAAAGAAATTTTCCCTCGAAAGAGATCTTTATATCTTCTGAAGGTAAATTCCTCCACTTTAATACTCTCTTCCGAAGAGTTTTTACCCTTGGAAGAAAATTTGATCATAGATCAAATTTATTTCCGAAGATTATTAACTTCTTCTCTCAAAAGAAGTCTTTTCTATCAGAAGCAACTTTCCCTTTGGAAGAAAACTTTTACTGCGTAACGGAAATCTTTAGGCTCCAATGTGTAAAGTTAAGATCTTTTTAGAATTTTTTAAATTATCTACCTTGCTGCCCGTACTCAAGTACACACCCAAACTATCTTTTCACCTTATCGGTACGGTCTTTTACCCCCTATTTAAAACTTCCGACTCTCTTTCTTTACCTTTTTTTTACCACCACTGAAACCTAATATTCCCATTATCGTCTTCACTCTCTCCCAAATTCCTTTAATCAAACAATACTTTCTTACAATGGCTCTCAATCCTCAACATAACCAAGTCGCCATCCTTAATTCCTCTAAGAATGCTGACTTTGCCCCCATCATCGATTTTCTGTTCCACTCCACATACTTTACCGCCCTCACTGCAAACCCCACCATATACTCTAATTACATGACCGAATTTTGGGTAAACGGTCATTGTGAAACTCTAAATGATGAGAGGGTCATCAGGTCTAGAATCAGCGGACAAGAGATCATTATTTCTGAATCTACCATCAGGGAGCATCTGGAGCTTCATGATGAAGGCGCCCCTACTAAATTCCCCAAATCTGAGCTAGCAAACACATACACTCAGATGGGATATGGTGGTGATGTGCACAAGTCCACTGTTTACAAGTTTAATTTCTCTTACAACTGGAAATTCTTGTTGCACATCATTCTACACTGCCTATCCAACAAATCAGGGGGTTGGGATCAAATCCCATATGATCTGGCTTCCTAGTCCATGGAATGGTAAAAGGCCTCCGCTTAAACTATTCAAGGTTTGTGCTGAACAATCTGCGAGGAAATCTTACCCGGGATTCATTTTTCATAGATCCCCGGTTTATTCAGCATATCATAAACTGCGAGCTGGACCAGAACAGACTACAACATGTAGACAGACTCTAATGGTCCCTCACATGAGGTCTGGCATCTTCAAGACCTTGAAGAAGGTGTCCACCAAATTCACGGGGAGATTCACTGATCTTCTCCCGGATATGCTTGAGCCAACTGCTCCTGGTGACATCCATGCAAGCCCAGTAGGTGATGAACCCACACCAGACCTCCCCACTCAAATGCCAACTACTTGTTCTCACCCAATAAAGGTTACATACACCAGACACCCCAAGCAAACCCCTGATCAATCTACTCTAATTGATCAGGTCCCCTCTATTCATACTAAAAAGACTCGAGTGGAACTCATGGCTCCCACTCAGCCAGAGGTCCCACAATCCTCCACCATCGGCCTCAATATCAGTGTTGAGTCTCCTCAGTCTCAACCTGATGAGCCCAAAACCCAAGCCGTTAGCCCTCAGGGTGAGTCCTAACACTCCCCTGAGCAACCAAAAAGGGACAGCCATATCATTGGCATAACTGCTATTGCAGAAGAGCCATTAGGTGCTGACCAAGGTCCCGGGTCATTAGAATTAACCTCTCTATCCTTCACTGACCTTTTAATCAAACCTGATGAGGATATCATGTTTTATCAGGGCCATGATGTTGATCTACAATACCTCTCTCAAGATCAACTGAGCCCCAGGGAACCTCTGATGTCTAGCCAACATCAGTTAAGCCAAACTAAGGTGAGTCCACTTGTGTGGAGGTGACTCATATAGACTCAGCTGCCACTACTGAGAGTGTCTCACTAGCCTCTTAGGAAAGTGGTGACATCAGTGAGATTGAGTCTACGGTAACCTTGCTAATTGATGTTTCTAAAAAGGACATCAGTAGGGAAGGGTATCCAGTGCGCCAAGAAACCATTACTGGTGGTGATGATGAACATGACAGGTATGTTATCTCATCTCCTTATGATTCTTCAAAAGAAGATGAGTGTAGTCTGCAACTCATTATTAGAGACCTGATTTCTAAAGTCTCAAACCTTGAATCAAAGGTTAAGACTTTAGAGGACAGGTCTGCCACTCAGTAACTTGAGATTAAACATCTCAAGGCTAAACTAGCTGAGACACAGATTGAGAAGTCTGTCAGGCACGTACCTATCCAGGTTTCTTTAAGTTCTTCCTCCAGCTCATCTACTTCTCAAGATGATGCTACCAAAAAGGGAGAGAATGTACAGAAACAACATCATGTGGAACCCACTTATACCATAACAACAACTTCTCCAGATGCCTTATCTATCTTTTACCCCCAACAGCATCACCCTACAACAGTCTTCCCTTAACCAGCTCCCATTACCTTTCAAGTGGACCAAAGGATGCTCATAGATCTCAATAGGTTTCTAATCAAATTTCTGTTAAGCTCCTCCATTGAAAGCCCTCCCCTGATGTAGCTATCGCCTACTTTGGAGCTGAAGAGCTTCAAAGGCTGAATGCACCACCTACCTCTAAAGAGGAAGTTGGTCAACCTAAGGTCTCTACTGAACCTAAGATTAACTTTCGAGGAAAAAATCCAAGCTGCCAAAGGAAGTAATTGGACTGTCTTCATTGTCTAGTGATCTATTCATCACAGAGGCAATCCTTGAACTAGCCTTTGAGATTAACAATGAGGACTTCCTTACAACCCCTCTCTTACAAGAACCACTACTTCAATCACCCTCACTCCAACCTGAATCTTCTGAACCTGAGTTTCCAAAGGCTGAATCTTCCTCTGATCCTAAGGGGAAGAGAAAGCTTACTGCTGAGGAGCTACTAGAGGAGGAAAGATTGGAGAAGCTAAAGAAGAAGGGCAGACTTGATACTAGAAAGTTGTTGGCTGCAAGTAGCAAAGCAGCAGCAGCCGCTCAAGAAAGTCTCAACAATCAAAGGAGGGTGGAAATCATTGATAGGCTTATCAGCCTGGGAATAGCCAACGAAGAAACTCTTCTACTCCTAACTGATGAGCTTGTGAAAATAGAAAAGGCAACCTTCCTACAAAAAGAAAAGGAAGAAGCAGCAAGGTTGGCCAAAGAGGATGAAAGAAGGAAGAAGAAGGAAGAGGCTATAGAAAGGGAAAGGATGGAGAGAATAGCCTTTCTATGCACCAGAGGCTATTCTCAAGAAGAGCTGACACCTCACAAAAACAACATGATCTTGTTTCTTTTTCATAAAGAGCAAGATCTAATCAACAAGGAGAGGAAGAAGGCTGTAAGGGAGAAGTTTAAAGAAAAAAGAAAGAAAGAGGTAGAGGATGGACTTACGGCTGCCAAAAAGTAGGGAGATAAGGATTGGATGAAATCCTATCTTCGAGCTCACGGCTTCTCCGGCAGGCAAGTAGGTCCCATGTCAATCAAGAACCTACAGCGACATGTTAGTGACATCAAGGCTACATTCGCTTAGGAAGAAGGCAGGAGGTTGCTCAAACTCCTAGTGTTCAGAGGATGGCACCCAAACCACTACCCAAACCACTACCCAAAACACAACCTACACCTTCTCCCTTCTCTATCAAACAGAACCTTTCGCCCCTGAACCTTCACCATCAACCTTACCTACACCCTCACCCACTGCTTCCCACCAACCACCACCACCACCCATCCTACGACCCAAAACACAACCAAGAACCCACTTAAAAACCAAACCATCCTCTGATCCATCAAAACCCCTGACCTTAGAAGAATTCAAGGAGATAAAG
Organism: Flaveria sonorensis; assembly: GCA_025506505.1. Taxonomy (NCBI): domain Eukaryota; kingdom Viridiplantae; phylum Streptophyta; class Magnoliopsida; order Asterales; family Asteraceae; genus Flaveria; species Flaveria sonorensis. The sequence continues at coordinate 34,755 of JACCIY010001264.1, read as the reverse complement.
AAAAAGCTCACAAATTGCACAACACTGAGTGACATCTCTTGTGAGGAAGAGTCCATCCAGCTGACTTTTATTGATGGCTCTTCCAGTTCCCTCATAAGAGATGCATTCCTTGATATTCCTAGAGGAACACTAGACCAAGCTCTCCAACTTCTTGCAACAAATTCAGATACTCTTAATAAAGTCAAGAAGAAGTTAAAAAGGATGTTGGTGACTCTGCTGGACACTAGGAAAGGGGACAAACTGCCAACAAAACCCCTCAATCCTAGAAAACAAATTGTCCAGTAGAGGTTCGATGAAGATTCCCATAGCTTTGCTGTGGAAAGGGAGAGTAGTGAAGTTACCAGGGCTGACACTTCATCTCTGCTACATTTTAGCAGATTTGACATTGCTGAGTTAGCAGTGAAGCCAATCTCTAATGCCTCCAACTCTGAGATAGCTGCTCATATCAGAAATCATTTAAGCAGCCTTCATCTAGTCGAGCTCATAAAGAAGGCCAGGATTGAAGAAGAGTTGAAAAAGAGAGCACATGATGCAGAAGAAGGCACAACCACAAAAGGGAAGACCTTTCTACAAATGGTAGAGGGCTCCACTTCAGATCCTATAGTTAGATGAAAATATGACTACCATTCCCATCAACTAACTCTCTTCAGAGGGATGCAGCAAAGAGTACACGTCATTCAAAGAAACCGACTGGATTTATTATCTACGAATGACCTGTACAAACTCCTCACCATCACATCAGAGAAAAACAAAGAGACAGACAAATATCTACTTTCCTTGGTGTTGAAGATCTTGAGGAGCAGGAGGAAGTGAAGTTTTGGTAGAATCAGCCTAGGGGGAGTTTGTTGGATCATATGAGGCTGTTGCAACCAAAACAACACTTAGAACAATTTTGTGTACAAGTTGAAGAAGGCTTCTGAAGACAAAACTACTCCTCCGCAGCTATGTCAAAGATCTTTTGAAGCATTATGTCTAAAGAGCTTCTGGAGGAAAACTAAGTCTTCTGAGACTAAGTAGTTTTCCTTTCGAAGTATATGAAGAACTTCCAAAGGATAGAACAAAATCTTTCGAGACCAAGCAGTTCTTCTTTCGAAGCATTCACACTTAGAAGATCCAAGATAAAGTCTTTCAAAGAATAAAGTCATAAAGACCTGTAAAAGACTCGAAAGAAGTTTTTTCTTTCGAAGTATAAATGGCCTCGGAAGATCTTATTCTTCTAAAGCCATTTATTCTTCCGAGGCCATTTAGCTTCGAAAGAATCAACTATGAACCAGTGGACATAAGTATGGTCTGTCTGACAGACTCTGATACACTGCATGGTGTTTTCCTAAACCATGTAGTTGACCATACTTTAATCCACTGTTCACCTTTTCAACTTAGTACAGTTGCCATCTTTAGTTGGTGACAAAAGGTAAGTCATGGACCTGTCATGACTACCTTATCTAGGATATTATTTTATCTTAGATACTTTACTTCTAGCAATGTAGTATTTGTCTAGTTGTAGATTCCAGCTGGTTTTCCAAGTATAACCGGCTGTAGATAGTAGTATATAGTTTCTCATTGTAACTTAATTAAATGGGGGCTTAGAAAGAGTCTTGTAACACTGAGTTGAGAAGTAATATATACAAGTGTCTTGAAAACCATTCTCTTATTCATTAACTTTGTATATTATTATCAACTTTAGTTTGAGATTCTGTGTTTTATCGATTAAGTGAGACTTAGTGAGTTTTGTGTTGAGAGTTAAAACCGATCCTGTAATGGTGGAACAAACTTTTTATCCACCATGACTCCACAAGATTTTAAAAATTTTGACTTGTTGGCTTGGTGGAAAGGTAAGGAAAGATCAATTTCCCATCCTATTCACCATGGCCGGAGATTTACTAGCCGTCCAAGTTTCCACGGTAGCTTCGGAACACGCTTTTTCTGTTAGTTGCAGGATTATATCAATACGAAGAACCCGACTCACTCCCAAAGCAGTTGAAATGTGTATTTACTTGAAGGATTATTTGGATGTAGCTGAAAGAATACAAGACAAATGCTCACTTGAATGAGACTTGGAATATGAAGCTGAAATATATAAAGACGAAGTAGATGGTGGATTGACACCCGGAATGACCGATGATAAAACAGCATGTGATGAGTACCTTCGTAATAGCTCGGGTTCTGGTGGCGAAAAATAAAGTATCCAAATATGCTACGAACGAACGGAGAACGATTAGCCTAAATGTTTAGTTTTTTAAATTTTACGTCGTTTGAATTATTTATATGTTTTGAATAGTATCCTTATTTTATATTTTATGTAATCTTTGATTTTTAAGAGTTAAATTATTTAATAAATTTAATTTTAAGCCTTTTGTAATGTTTTATGTTTTAATATTTATAAATAATTTATATAAATGTGTTTTATGATAAAAACAAATTATCCTATTTAATTTTTCATGTATCATAAATGAATTACTTTGGATTTACCCTAAATATACCATATTTACCCTAAATGTATTTATAATTAATTACCCTAAATGTATTTATAATTAATTACTTTAGATTTAAAAAAAAAACAAAAAAAAAACCCAAACTGGTTTGGGCCCGAACCGGTTTGATAGGTTTGAAACTTTTAGCTTTGAAGCCGGTTTAGGAACCGAACCGGTTTGGCCCTAAAAACCGGTCTGGTTTGGCCGTAAAAAACCGGTTGTACACCTCATGTGTATATGTGATGAGTGTTGCCGGTGGGCTATAAGCCCAGATCTATTTACATCCTAGATTATAATTGAAAACTTGTTGAAATGAAATCCCCAATAACAGAAGAACCCTGGATCAATTTCGATCAAATTTAAGCTCAATTCGAAACTATTAATGAAATCAACATTGGGGCTTTTAATCCCCAAGTAAAACCGAGTGTATGTGTGTGTAACCTACTTGATTGATGTCAAATTGGTTGCAAAAAAGAACAAGTCAACCGCGACATAAACAAATGAAGATGCCGATCAAATGTTTGTGTGTTTGTGTTGTGTATGAAAGTGGAGGTCTATAGAGTTCTAAGGAATCAAATGGGATGCTTCCCCTCAATTATGTAGGTTGAACTTGGTATGTTTCAAGTTAAACGACTTCAAGATTGATTTGGGGGTTTTGAGTCTGTATTTTGAATGCTTAAGCTGTTTCTAGTCATATTATTTAGTGAGTTTGACTCAATTATGATTTCCAATGCGTTTCTAAATTTTAATTTGATTGCTAAATCAATTTTGAGCTGAAACCAATTTGGGTTTTTGAATAACAAAGGTTCGGTTTCGATATGCAGGCTTAAAGGGTTGAACAAACTGAATTCAAATGCGCTTTGGGTTTGACTCAAACTCACGAATAGATATGGGCGATTGGTTTGGGTTGAAGTTGATAAAATTTTGGGGGGTTTTGGCACTCACCGGAGTTTGGCGAAGTTTTGGCCGGAAGCAGGTGGTCGACGGTGGAGGTTAGGTTGGTTAAAATTCAATTTACATTTTGGCCTCTATAGTTCATGAAAGTTATTATTTTATGTAAAACTTTTTAAATTAAGTTTTAAATTTACACTTCCCACCCTAGACTAGAGATGGGAAAAAAAGCCAGGTCCGAACCCGACCTTGTGGCCCCGACCGGACCCGAGTACTGGTAGAACCCGGTGGAGGGTGTACCCGGTTTGGACCCGAAAAACCTATAAGGTTGGAACCGGTTTTAAGTATAGAATTTTGTCCCTACCCGAACCTAACCCGGTTGTACCCGGGTTGAACCCGGTTATTACCGTTTTATTGGATTTAAAAAAAACGTTTTTAATGGCTGTATAGCCATTGGGTCTCTTTTTTGACTTTTTTTTTGTATTTTAGGCCCATAAGCCAGTATAAATAGGTGTGAGTTGATATGGTTGAGTACCCAATTCCCTAACGTAAAAACATACGTAAAAAACGCAAAAAAATACTCTCGTTTACACTTTCACTCTCTCGTTTTACACTTTTACTCTCTTGATATGGCTCACTCACAATCTTCCATTGGTCAAGGCTCGTTCACTGCTCCAATCGTCGTTCGTGTTCTTGCACACAATCGTAACATGGATGTTTGGTGCAATTGGGATAAGGTAGAGTTGAGTGACGAGTCTTTACAGGCTTGTTGTAAGTTTTGTAGAGCTTTTCTTGCTAAATATTTAAACACAACTTTAAGCAAACACATTAGTAAGAAGTTTTGTAAATCGTTGAAAAGTAATCCGGATTCGTAACATGCACAATTGGGTGGAGATGGTGGAATTTTAATTAAGACGTTAATACGGTTTTAGTTCGAATGACAAAGTTCGGAATCTGTTTTTTCTCTTAGTTGCAGGGTAATATCATTACGGATTACAAGACTCACTCTGGAAGCGGTGGAGATTTGCATTTGTCTAAAGGATCACTTAGACGCGATAGATCGTATACAAGACCAAACAAGCCTCGAAGATAAAATAGCACTCGAAGCTAAGTACACCAGGGGCGGACCTATATAGGGTTGAGGGGTAGCCTCCACTACCCCTCAACTTTTTATGCGTAGAGTTAAAAAAAAATTACGTTTTTATGTAAAAAAATTTTTTTACGGTTTTACGTTACCCCTGAGAAAATTTAATGTTACCCCTAAAAAATTTTAAACTCAAAACGTTATAGAAAATTTTTAATTTTATAAAAATTAATCTAATATTTTATAAAACTTTTTTTACCTTTTATAAAAATATTATAAAACCCAATTACCCAATTAACATTGAAAGCCCAATTTAAAAAAAAAAACCCCAATTAATTTAAAAGCCCAATTAATTTTAAAAGCCCAATAACCCACTGAATCCCTCATTCGCTTGACTCGGCAGTTTCATTCGGTTGCTCACTTACTCCCCTGAAGGCTGAATCCCTGCTGCTGCGATCCTGCGAATCTGCTGCTGCTCGGCCACCGCTGCTGCGGAGTGCGGCCTGGGAATTTGGCTTGCTCCCCTTCGGTAGTTCCAGTTAGGATGCTGCCCTGAAGGCTGAATCCCTGCTGCTGCGACTCTGCAAGCCTGCGAATCTGCTGTTACTGCGAATCTGTTGCTGCTGCTCGGCGGTGCTGCTTCGTCGCCGCTGCTGCGGCCTGCGAATCTGCTACTATCCTCCCGAATCGGCCCTTCCCTGCTCGGCGGTTATTTATTTATTTGTAAGATTTGAAGCCTTGAATCTTTGAAGGTATTGTTACTACATTCTATGTTTAAGTGTTATTTGTAAGATTTTTAGAGTAGAAGATTAAATGATTCATTATTTGTTATTTGGTTTAATTTTTAGGTTTTATTGACAATTAGGGATTTCTATTGAAATTAGAGATTAGGGATGCTCACACATAGAAGATTGAATGATTGATTATTTGTTATTTGGATTTGTATTGAAATTTCCAAGATTTGTATTGTAATCTTATTGTGTTATTTGAAATTGAATTAAGGATTTGGAAGATGAAAAAACAAGTTCTTATAGGCAATTTTTTTAAAAGAAAATTTCAAGAGGAAGATATTGGTTCTAATAATGATGATAATATTGGATCAACAACTCCTTTGAGTTCAATTCCTTCGGTTTCAATTCCTTCGATTTCAATTCCTTCGATCCCAAATGGATTTGATTTGAATGATCTTCCTTCGGACCCCTTTGATAGGCCTCCTATTTCTAGTTATCATCATAATCAAATGGATGACATAAGAAGACACTATCTTGTCAAAAAGGCTTTTCAACCACGAAATTATAAATTTCCATTCAAAGAGTATTCTAGTGGGCAAAGACGTTTTAATGTAAAATGGTTTGATGCATATCCATGGTTAGAGTATAGTACTAAAGTGGACAAAGCGTATTGCTTATATTGTTATTTGTTTAAAGAAAATGTTGGCAATCAAGGTGGAAGAGATACTTTTTCAAGTTCAAGTGAAGGATTTTGTAATTGGAGTAAACCGGGTGCCTTAAAAGACCATGTTGGATCAGTTAACAGTCATCATAATAAGGCGATGCAAAAATGTGATGATCTTTTGAAACAAAAACAATCTATTGATGTTAAGTTAAATACGATAAGTGATCAAGAAAAAGTTGCTAACCGGTACAGATTATTAGGATCTGTTATTAGTGCTAGATTTTGCCTAGAAAATACTTTACCATTTCGAGGTCATGATGAATCGGAGAAATCTCGCTCGAAGGGTTGTTTTCTTTCAATATTAAAGTTGGTTAGTGAGAATAATCTGGAGATTGGTATATACACATTAGGGAATGCAAAGAAGAATAATAAATTAACGACTCCATCAATACAAAAGGAGATTATTGATTGCTTTGTGAAAGAGGTAACAAAAAAGATTTGTGAAGAAATCAAGGATAATGTGTTTGGATTGTTAGTAGATGAGTCTAGTGACGTATCTTTAAAAGAACAAATGGCGGTAGTTTTGAGATATGTAGATAAACTCGGGGTTGTTAAATAAAGTTTTATTGGAATTGCTCATGTGAAAGATACATCTTCTGCTACTCTTAAAGAAACCATTCTTTCTTTGTTAGCAAATAACCAGCTGAGTAGTGATCAGGTAAGTAATAGATTTTATACTTTCTACAATTAAACTTTAATATAAATTAATTATTTTTTTGCAATTGTTTATTTTTTAAAACAGGTTAGGGGTCAAGGTTATGACGGTGCAAGCAATATGCGAGGAGAGTTTAATGGCTTAAAAGCTATGATTTTGAAAGATAATCCATCGGCACATTATATACATTGCTTTGCTCATCAACTACAACTAGTGATTGTGGCGGTTGGAAAAAAGCATGAAGGTGTTAAAGAGTTTTATGATTATCTTAACATGGTTGTTAATACGGTTTCTGCTTCTTGCAAATGAAAAGATATGTTACAGGAGGCAAAAAGAAAGAGTGTGGAGGAAGGAATTCTTTCAGGTGAAATTAAGACCGGAAAAGGATTAAATCAAGAGAGTTCCAAAGTACGAGCCGGAGATACAAGATGGGGTTCTCATCATGCAACAATCATAAGTGTGCTTAAATTATTTCCGGAAGTTGTTGACGTGCTTCATTATGTTAAAAAAGAAGGAGATAGCACTCAACAATGAACTAGTGCAAAAGGTATTCTATCCTATTTTAAGAAACCTGAGTTTGTTTTTTATACACACTTGACGGAACATATTTGGGACACACATATGTTTTATATAAACATCTTCAAAAAAAAGTCAAGACTTATTAGAAGCAAGTAAGTTGATAAATGGAACAAAACAAGCATGAATGATTTAAGGCAAAAGGGGTTTGATGCTATGTTGGAAAAAGTAACTTGTTTTTGTGAAAATAAAATCATATTAAGGTGTTGGATATGATGAAAAGTTATGAAAACCCAAGAAACCGGAAGAATGTCATTACTAATCGACATCATTTTGAGGTTGAGATTTTTAATACGGTTTTGGATATGCAAATTCAAGAATTGGGAAATCGATTTAATGAGGTATCAACTACATTGGTAGAAAATATCTCGGGTTTAAATCTTTGTAATGGATTTTCAAAGTTTAACATATCTAAGATAGTGGCTTTTTCTGAGATGTATCCGGTTGATTTTAATATGAATGAAAGAGGATGTATTTTGGGTGAGTTTAAGGTGTTTTATCACTCGGTCAAAGAAGATGATAGATTTACAAACTTGAATGGAATGTGTCATCTTGCTCGGCTAATGGTGGAAACCGGAAAAAATCTATCTTTTCCTTTGTTTAATCCGATATTGAAGCTAGTATTGATTTTTCCGGTTGTAACCGCAACTGTTGAAAGATGTTTTTCTAAACTGAAGTTTATCAAGACGGATTTACGGAATCGAATGGGGGAGAAATATTTGAACAATGCTCTAGTATGTGCGGTTGAAAGAGAAACGTTTGACAAAGTAACAAATGAGGATGTAATGCTTCGTTTTCAAGCCATGAAAAACCGAAGAGGAGAGTTCTGAGATCAATTAGGAATTTCTTTAACTATCTTTATTATCATGTTTTTTATTTATTTATATTAATGTACGGTAAAAAAAAATTTAAATTACGTTACCCCTGAAATAAGTTTCTAGATCCGCCACTGAAGTACACGATGGAGAGGTAGAAGAAGGAGTATCTTCTGTTATATCCGACAAAAAATTAGCATCTGATGAAACATCTCGTAGATAATAAACATTAGACGATAACTTAAATAAAAATTTATGTTATTTATTATTGATTAATTTATGTTTTTTTAAGTTTTTTAATAATTAATAATGAGTTAATATTATTAATATTATTATAGAAATACATGACGATAATTTAAGTTTATTTAAAAATAATAAATGAATAATAATAATAATAATAATAATATAATAATAATAGTAATAATAATAATAATAATAATATTATTATTATTATTATTATATTATTATTATTATTATTATTATTATTATTATAATACACACAAGAGATGCAAAAAAACACAGTATTGTACCCAGTTTTGGACTCGATCCGGATCCGACCCTACTCTAACCGGGTATTCGGGTGGGGTACTCAAGAGTGTGAACCCAACCCGGTTCGTATTCGGTTTCACCTGTACCCAGGTACAAAAAATACATGGTTGGGCCTAACCTTGGTTGTACCCGGTTTTTGGTATGGCCTAAAACTTGATTCGATCATCTCTAACTATACTTTATAAAACCAAATTTAATTAATAAATCAATTGTATTTTATAAGATCTTATAACCTTTATGTCACACCCTCAATTTTCGCAAACGGGGTTTTACCGCTAGGCGCGTGACATACCAGGATCTCAGCCAATAGTTACACCAAACGACACAATAATTACAAAAACATAGTTGTTCAATATTATTAGGAATTTCCAAAAGCATAATTAATAACGAATTCATGAAAACATTGCGGAAGCGTAATCATTCATATTTTAAATGGCGCAAACTTGCGCAACTCAAATAAATGTAATTCGTAGAAACGTTGATTAATCATTTAAACCAATCAGTGATGTATGCAATAATGACATGCTTCTAGCCGTGCACACCTTAAGAACCAGAAAGAAACATGCTAAAGTGTCAACACAGGGTCGGTGAGTTCACAGGTTTTGATAAGCAGTAACATAATCGAAAGCAGATCTAGTAAATGTCACACACCTCAAATTCCATGTGCGGGGTTTTACCGCGGGCGTGTGAACATACCAGGATCTAAAGTCATTAGCTACTCAGAACGACACTATATGAAACATTTAAAAAACAAACTAGAGTCTAAACTTTAAAACTCTACGGAAGCATTTTGTAAATAGGTCAAATCCAAGACGTGAAACGTAAAATGCGCAGACACGCGCCAAACCAATATTTAAAACAAAATGCGTATTTAATCCCAAATGCAAAACAATGTTTGTTCCAATGCATGCAGACCCGTGAGTGCTCCTAGGCGCTGCTGCTAACCTCGGCGTAAGAATAGCATACTAAAAGAATCGACACAACGGTTGGTGAGTTCAAGAGTTTGCGTTTAATCCCGTATGCAAAACAATGTTTGTTCCAATGCATACAGACCCGTGAGTCCTCACACTTTCGGATCATATTTAATCCCAAATTCAAAACATGTTTGTTGCCTCCCGTCACGACATACCAGGTCGTGACGATGTTTGTGTTAGGACAATATTGCACCCATTTGAGCTCGCGTCGTAGGGGTGGGGCTTGTCAGACCTGGTAGTACTACCCAAAATTTCCCGATAGTTACCAATATTAACGATCTGAAAGTGTGAGGACTTTCAAGGTATATCATACTATGTTATACTATACGCAACTTACAATAATAAAACGTTTGTAAAGAGTATGCTATCTCCCCCAAAGAGAGTGTATAAGAAAGTGGGGCATGAACTCACCTGGTGCGCTAACAAACAAAATAATGCAAAGCTACAGTGAATGGAAAGACAACCCGTCAAAGGTTACCTAGAACACGAGAGTACATAAGTACGTGTAACCAGAAAGCCTAACAACCCTAGGTGCCAAATAAACACATTGACCTAAGGTTTTGGAAAAACAAGACTCATTGACCTAGTTAACCCATTTGACCGGTTGGTGACATCTTAATTGAAATCACGTCTGATCAACTATAGCAACTCAGCATACATGGTAATCATACAAGTTACATCATAATTAATAATTCATGCATTGAGTCTAATCATGCACCACATGCCATGTGAAGCCACTCATGACTTCACACCCTAAACCCTGCCAATCCTACTAAGTAGGGCCTCAGATTCGCAGGCGAGTATGATACTCGTCATTATAATCCCATATGTAATTCATACAACTAAAACATCAACATTATAATAATAACAAATCACAATCATCATGATACATAACCTGTACACTTGCATATTTTCCAAGAAAACCTAGATTTCCCCATAGATTCATCAATTAACCAAATGACCCAATTATCATAATCTAACACATTAGACATCATCCATGATCCCTCTAGCATGATCCTAACATCCCAATCATGATTAAATCACAAAATCATAAATTTCATATAAATAAAGTTGATGATGAGTCCAAAGAGGGGTGATTGTGACACCCTACATAAATCCTATATAGGTGCGGACAGGAGAGATTCATGGTTCATAAAAAATGTCTGGTCTCTAATATCACCAATGCATTTTGGGCGTATTGGCTGTGGATGAGAGAAGAACTCCACAGTTAAGCATGCTCAGATGGCAGCATGGACAGGGACCTCCCTGGGAAGTTTTCACCCGGGCAACCAAAAGCAAATCTGTGAGCTCCTTGTGGGCAAAGCGGACAATATTGGTAGTATGAAAGGTCGGGTATTACAGAATGGTATCAAAGCCACTCCTGTGCGTTCAGGATGATGGGACAAACCTCACCAGGGATGGTGAGTTCTCGGGCTCATCGAGGACGATGAGTCCAAAAGGGGGGGTGATAGTGACACCCTACATATATCCCACATCAGCCGTGGTCAGGAGAGATTCCTGGTTAATAAGGAATGTATGGTCTCTAATATCACCAACGCATTTTGGGCGTATTGATTGTGGATGAGAGGAAATCTCCACAGTTAAGCATGCTCAGGTGGCAGCAATCCAGGGATGGGTGACCTTCCTGGAGATTTTTCACCCAGGCAACCAAAAGCAAATCCGTGAGCTTCTCGCGGGCGAAGCGGACAATATGGTGGTACGAGAGGCCGGGTGTTACTGTAAGAGAAAGTAATATCTGTAGATAGCTAGTTTACATAACAAGTTACATAGTGTATGAAGTTCGCAACCGAAGCTGACTTATATAAGTATGCCTCGGCTGTGGTTACCAGACCATAGCAATGGTAATTAGGTCAATTAAACACTCGTTGACATGCATCATGCTAGCGTGACTAGCCTGGGGGGTTTGTCAAACCCAATAGTTCTACTCAGAATTACCTCATTAAAGTACATAAATTAACGGTTCAAAAGTGAGGACTTAAAATGGTACAACACTAGTAATCATGCAATAATTACAGTAATATTGATCAAATGAATGAACTTTAACATGAACATGTGTCTTTTCCCTAAAAAGATTATATGTAAAGTGGGGTCGTAAACTCAACTCGAATGCACAGTAATAAAGTAATGCAGAGAGTGGGTAATTAGGTTCCCGAATGACCTAAATTTCATTTAACATATAATTAACATTAATTATTAAATATTAACATAAGAATTGTACGGCTTAGCATTTCACGACTCGGTTACAATGCGGAAAATCAATTCATTTGCCATACATAAGCAAGCACCATTCACACAAGCATAAAACCCAATCATTCACGCATACTTCGGCTCAAACATAAAAAAATACTCTTTATGTATCTTCAGTTTTAAGACTTTTTATTATAAAACTCATACGTTCAAGAGTACACACACCATATATTTCCAACACGACAACCTAAACGTTACACTCATGATAAACTATGATTATATACATATTAATTTATGTACCCCAATGCATAACATACATGCACACATACTCCCACACACCAAGTACATACATGAAATCACCCTAAACATCCATACATACACACGCATGCATCACACACACAAGAACACAAATCAAAAAACACACACCAAAGAGCACAAGCACAGAACACGCCCACGACAGCAAGGAAAAAACACACACTCCACTAATATTACCCATACAAATATGCATATGAACACACTGTTGGGTTTGTGAAGGCTTTGGGCTTGGGCCCATGTTTAAGTTTTCTTGTTCATTACGTTGTTAACCCTAATTAGTCTCTATATATATCCATGTCATGCATTTGTAATCTTTGTACTGAGCAAATAAATAAAACCCTAGTTGCAGCCCGTGGACGTAGGTCACATCGACCTAACCACGTTAAATTCTCGTGTTCTTATTGCTTTCGTGTGCGTGTGCGTACGAGTGTTTTGTGTTTATTTTTCGCTGCGTAAAGATACCTAACAACTGGTATCAGAGCATCAGGCTCTTGAAGATTTCGTACGAAACACGCCGTCGTGTACCTAGGGTTTCTACCGCCGCCGCCGCCGCAATCGCCTAGGGTTCTGCGCAGCAGCCGCCGCCGCCTAGGGTTTCTGCGCCGCGCCGCCGCCGTCTAGGGTTTCTGCCGTCGCCGCCGTCACCTAGGGTTTCTGCGCCGCCGCCTAGGGTTTTGGTTGGAAGTACCGGATCTGGTTTGTCTATCCTTTTGTTGACTGGTTATCAACTGTTCAGCGCGCTTGTTTTTTGAAGACTTGTCTCTGTTTTGCTATTATGGCTGAAGACGGAAAGACTATGATCGAAAAGTTCAATGGCACTGATTTTGGTTGGTGGAAAATGCAAATAGAAGCATTATTATGTCAAAAGGATTTGGATATGGTACTGGAAAAGAAACCGGAGAGTATGGAGAAAGCTGAAGAAACAGTTTGGAATTCCAAGGACAAGAAAGCTAGAGCGGTTATTATGTTATCTTTGACGAAGAGCGTTGCTTTTAACATCATGAAAGAAACCACTGCAAGTGGTATGATGTTGGCTCTGTCAAATATGTATGAAAAGCCGTCTGCAGCTAACAAGGTGTTCTTGATGAGGGAACTGTTCATGACGAGAATGAAAGAGGGAAGCTCAGTCACCTCTCACATTAATGATCTGATGTCTATTCTTACCATATTAGAATCAGTGGGAATAAAATTCGATAATGAGACTCGAGCTCTGGTGTTGCTATCTTCACTGCCTGACAGTTAGTCCGGGACTGTAACTGCTGTTACAAATTCTATAGGGGCTAACGAAATGACATTTGAAAAGATCCGAGACATTGTGATAGGTGAAGAAACACGTCTGAAAAGTGCAAATGTTGGATCATCTTCTGAGATGTTACATGTTGGCAGAGGAAGGGAAAATAGCCGAGGCAGTGGGAGTCGGGGAAAGAGTTCAACTCGGACTCGAAAAAATGTGAGGTGCTGGAACTGCAACGAGGATGGACATGTTAAGAGTCAATGTCCAAAAAAAGGTCTAAACACTGTTGCTGAGGATGTCAATGATGGTGACGTGTTAATCCTTGAGGCTGAAAACAGTATGGATTCTTGGATCATGGATTCTGGTTCTTCGTTTCACGCCGTACACAGCGGTGAAATGATGGTGAATCTGAAAACAGGCGATTTTGGGAAGGTACGTCTCGCCGAGGCAGAATGCTTGATGTAATAGGCATGGGTGATATTGATTTGGTGACTCCATTGGGAACTACATGGAACCTGAAGAATGTCAAGGTGATTCCGGGTTTGAAGAAGAAATTAATTTCTGTTAGTAAACTGGATGAACAAGGATTGGAAGTCAGGTTTGGTGATGATAAATGGAGGGTAATCAGTGGAAACCGGGTGATTGCTCGTGGTGATAAGCATGGGTCATTGTACATGGTGGAGGTACCTGCTGAGGGATTGATCAACCCGGTTAAGCAAGTCAAAGTCGGGTTCGCTAAATCTGCTGCTAAGAGAGTTCATTTTGCAAACATGAAGTCTGGAGCAGAGATTGTAGCTGAATGGGGTCAGAAGTCTAAACCAGTTAGAGGATTTTGTGACAGTGGGAGCATGGGGCATGTTTCGGGTACAGTCATGCAGAATCATTGGGTTTTGAAGACTAAGGCTGGAAAATTCTCTCCTGGTGATTGTTTGCTGAATTTGGAGAGTGTTAGTGGTTCTCGGTGTATCTCTGAATCTGGTGGATCGTGTAAACCAGTTGAGACAGAGGATGGGTAGCTGGTGGAATTTGCCACGACTGAGTTGGAGCTCGGGAGAGCTTCAACTGGCCCTTCTGGTACTTGATGATGAGGGGTTGCTGAAACTAGGAGATGTGATGGAGTCTTAGCTTGTTCTTTGAGAACTGGAGGCTTGGAAGAATTGTTTAAAGATTACTGAAGTTACTAGACAACTGGGTTGCTTTGAACTTGAATGGCGGGCTAGAATTTATCGCAAAGCCTTCAAGTGGGAGATTGTTGGGTTTGTGAAGGCTTTGGGCTTGGGCCCATGTTTAAGTTTTCTTGTTCATTACGTTGTTAACCCTAATTAATCTCTATATATATCCATGTCATGCATTTGTAATCTTTGTACTGAGCAAATAAATAAAACCCTAGTTGCAGCCCGTGGACGTAGGTCACATCGACCGAACCACGTTAAATTCTCGTGTTCTTATTGCTTTCGTGTGCGTGTGCGTACGAGTGTTTTGTGTTTATTTCCGCTGCGTAAAGATACCTAACACACACACAAGAATCACCCTCATAACACGCCCAACTAGGGCTGCAAACGAACATACAGTTCGTGAACCGTTCGGTGAGAAGTTCGTTTATGTTCGTTCATTAAGTAAATGAACGAACACGAACAAGAAAATTTTGTTCGTGTAGTTAAACGAACGAACATGAACACGAGCCGTGTTCGTTCCTTTATGTTCGTGAACGTTCGATAATGTGTTCCTTTATGTTCGTTAATGTCCGTTTGTGAACGTTTGACAATGTGTTTGTTTATATTCGTTAATGTGTTCGTTTATATTCTTAATTTTTATGTCAGTTATTTTTATGACTATTATATCAAGTATTTTTTTATATTTATGTTAAGTATTTGTTTATTTTTGATTGATTTTGTGTAATGTTTGTAATATTAATGTAAATTTTATTCTAAAATAAATCTATAATCATTTGTATTCGTTTATGTTTATGAGTTTTTTGTATTCTTCATGTTCATGAACAGCTATTTGTATTCGTTTGCTTATGATTGTGTTCATTTGCGTTCGCTAAGTGTTCATAAACAGTTCATGAACATGTTCATTTTCTTAATGAACGAACACGAACAAAGAATCTCGTTCGGTAAGTGTTCGTGAACAGTTCATGAACAAGTATATTTCTTAACGAACGAACACGAACAAGGCCTTGTTCGTGTTCGTCCGGTTCGTTTGCAGCCCTACACCCAACCACACGGCTAAGAACAACCGCACCACCCTACACCCCCAGCCAACAATAACACACCCAAACGGGAAACATAAACGACCCAATCGCAGGAACAATACCACCAAGAGAATCATATACATACATACATATAATCATGAAGAACACACACACTAAAAACACACACACTGCCGAACATACCCCGACACCCACACCCGCTAGCACACTCGGCCAATCACACCTATAAAAAAAAAAGAACACATAACATCACAGATACATACATACATGCGACAACACAGACACATCCACACAGGCATGAGATCGAACGCTAAACCGCAACCAATAACCCGAAAACGAAACGAAACGAAGGCGAAAACGTAGTACACAAAAACATACTGTTGAAGTTCCTTCGGCCGACGCTAGAGGTTGCCGGAAGAGTCTCGATCACCGCACGACTGCTGCTGCGAGAAGGTGTCGTCGAGATGGGGCTGCCGTCGATGTTTGTGCGGGTATTAGGGTTATGAAAAGTGGGGTGGTGGAATGGGGTCGGTTATGAGGGGTTAGGTAAATTAAATGAGAATAAGTTTGGTAGATTGACAATTTTAGTACTTCTATTAAGGTTAATTGTCTATTATAAGTTGATACTTTGATCGTCAGTTTGGATTAAGTTTAGTTAATGTAAGGTAGGTTCAAAATAACTTCAAAGGTTTATTATTTTCATTGATGGTTATAAGATTTAATGAATGTAATAGAAAATAATAGAATAACGGAACGTTAAGTTAACGATGTATAACCTGAAAACTGGAGTTGTCACACTTTAAATCTTATAAAACATTACAATTTAATTATTTATCTTAAATCAATAATTAAAACTTGTAATTAACAATAAACTTTATAGATCTTATAATTTTGTGTAAAAATTTGAAATTGAATTATTTGCTTTAATTAATTGGTTAAAATCTCATAATTATTTATGAAACCTTTTAAATTTCTTAAAAATTATTTTATAAATTATAAAAGTTAAATTAAATAAATACCATAATTTTTGTATTTGAAACACTAAAATAAATTAAATAACTAAATAATGAATTTGATTTTTAAAATTAACTCAAACGAGTTCGGGTTTGGGTTTTAAAATTCAAAAATCGGTCAAACATTACATATTTATTTGTGGTTTAGGTTTGAGGTAAAAATCATTTCTGCAAATTCTAAACCAAGTGGTATGAAAAATCATTATATATATGTGTGTGTGTGTATACCCATACACATCAAGTTTTTTGCGTTGTTGTCGGGGAAACTACAATTTTAAAAACGATCGGAGTTGTTTCGTAATTTTTATATATCTTATTATCTTTTTGTATTTTGTTTTTATTTTATTTACTTTTATTCTATTTATACCTATTTCCCATGGATTGTTTTATTTATGTGTTCTTATAGTGATTCTCATATAGCGCTACTACGAGGATCACTATGGAGGATACCATTATGATCACGTGGATCAGCTCATAGAGTTTCGAGATTGGTATGTTTTCACAACTAAACAATGGTTGTTATCAAGATAATGTTAAGGAACAACTCGCTGAACGAGGTCATGCATTAGAATCATTAAGTGTTGAAGTCAATAAACTCTATGCCTATATTTTATACGAGAGTCTATCTTGCAACACTGATTTGAAACAAGAGGATGGAAGTGACGCCCATCATGTTCTATGTTTTGATTTTTAGAGCAATAATTAGAACAAGAGACAATAATGGATACAAGACAAGTCCCACCTCCAGTTTAGTATGGATTGAATTATGTTGAGCTACAGTTCATTCAGCCTCATGTGTTAATCAATACAGATCCATATGGATTATCTTATGAGGATAAAATGATACAAAATCACAACAAAATGAAAAACTGAAGGATGAGCTCATTAAGAGAACTGAAATGGTTTTCCCTGGCTTAATTAAAATGGAGATCATGAACCACATTCCTCCATATAGGGAGGATGATTTTGGAGGTAAAGTGTGACCTCTCGTGTATTTGTTAAGTAGTCGTTATTGTTTCCGTTATCTCTTGTAAAGTTTTGTTTTGTTATTAATGCTAATACGAGGACTTATTTGTAATTCTTTGAAATTGCATTAGTTTAATGATAATTAAATCATTCATTACCTAATGAAAACCATAGAAATAATAGTAATAATAATACTATACTAATAATAATAAAATAAAAATAATAATAATAATAATAATAATAATAATAATAATAATAATAATAATAATAATAATAATAATAATAATAATAAAATGATAAAATAATGGTAAATAATTTTAACAATTATTATTAATAAAAGAAATATAAGTTTTATAAATTTAAAAACTTGTAAATATATGTTTTGTACATAAAATAATAAACATTTAAACTCCAGGGGCTAAACTAAAAAATTTATCAAATGAAACTATTGGGTGAACAATGCAAACTCATAAACCGCGGGGGACCAAAGTGTAACTTTACCCTTAAAACAAATCCATCCTCGTATCTCCGGCCATCTCATCGGCCGCACGACGGCATGCTCCGGCGACACCCTAAAAACCCATAAAACTCGAAAGTTAAACCCCCAAAACATTTCTAAACCTATCGCGAACCCGGCTAAACACATAGATGCGTTTAATTTGAAGTAATTGCAGTGTTAATACCCATTGCACCCTAAACCAAAACTATCAAAGTTTCAATCCGTTTTCACATTAAAAACGCAATATTATTGAAATTAAATGAACATAAATGTTGGTATAATTATTTCGAAGTTAATGGTGGTATCAATTTCACCTGTAACAGACCTAAATACACTTAATTTCAACCTGAAAAAACCGAGAACAAATTGAACTCATCGAATGTTCAAACAGTCAAATTAACACTATAAAACAGAGGAAAAATGCCGTCAACCTTTTCTTTTCACTACCTGAACTCTCAATTGTACCAAAATCACGCTCAAAACGAGGTCCCCAAATTGTGAACAGCCGAAGACTTGGTCGCGTTTAAAATCACCAAGAACAACACCAAAACAGGTAATAAAATGGGACTTTACACTTGGTTTGATGTGGGTAATCAAAGCCCTAACCTTAATTTCATTATCAAACTCATTTGATGATCAATTTTGGATTCGTTCGAATTAGTGTTCTTGGGTTGAAATTGGGGATGTTCTGGAAAAATGGTTTTAAAAATAAAATTCCATTTCATAACACCAGTTGGGCCTTAGCTCAACCGGTTTAAAACAAGGGTGGCTAGCAGGAGGTCCCGGGTTCGACCCCGGCGCCCTTCCAATATTTAAAAAAAAGGTTTTTTATTAACTTTTAAATTTCAGAAAATGATTTAAATATTATTAGTTACTATATAAAAATTGTTTTTATCAAAAAAAAAAGATATAAGATTTATTTTCTTTTAATTTCATTTTAAAAAAATCATTATTTCCTTTTATTTAGTTATTTTTAAATATTATAAAAAGGAAATTATAAGACATCACCCATTATTAACTTGTAGTTTTAATAAATCTCATGTAATTATTAATTAATTTCAAATTAATAAACTTCTTATTACTATGGATTTAATTACAAATTCGTTATATAAATCTTTATTTTAGAAAATAAATATATATGTGCATGTTTAGAGATGTACACATATTGTAATGATTATTTTAATCATTTAAATCTACAAAATATGAATTTATTTAAAAGTAAATAATAACCATTTGAATATAAAAGTTTAACTTTTATTAATAGTGATTATCACTAAAATTCTGGTTTAAATCATTTAATTACCAACATAATAACAAATTACACTTATTTAACAACATGAAAATCAAGGACAAATGGTTTATAAATATAATACCAAAATCACCATGATTAACTTAATATGACGTTTCGTTTACGTGAACGTTAACGAATCCTCGACATTATATACAAAGCTTATTTTTTGTTCATCCTTTATTATCAAGTGAGTTTTTCCATACCCCTTTTATATATTTTCACACTTTGGGGTGAAATATGTTAACCTTATGATAAATGCACTTGTAAACTCGTTTGAATCTTGTAAACACTTGGGCAATTCTTCTTATTTGTCGTGGTTAGTTGAACTCTTGTAATTACCATGTGATGACTATAATATGTACAATCATTAACTATTGCTAGCCTGGTGACGTCATAGATCTATGGGCCTGACAAGCCTACTTGGTATTAAACCAAGTACACTTAGCTAATTGTTTAATCTTGTAATCTTGTAATCTGTCAAGGTTTGATTGTTACATTTGTTCATCCATCCCTAGTTACTTTATTCAATAACCTATGACATGGATTGCCATCTTTTATATATAATTATGTATAAAAACTATAGAAAACTCACCAACATTATGTTGACCATTTATTTTTAACATGTTTCAGGAAATGATACTGTTTAGCATGCCTTGAAGACTTACATACATCTAGGATTGGACCTAGACTAAAATAAAAGACATTGATCATTTTGTGACTTTGAATTTCTTATGTATTGTTGGATGTTTGAACTTGCTATATTTCTTAAATATATGTCATGAATATTGATTTTTAATAATATTATCATTTTAAATTAGCATTGTGTGGCATGAACAATCTTAACCCTCACATCTCAACGTTTCCACCGTTAAGGTTGGGGTGTGATAGATTGGTATCAGAGCCCATAACTATAGGGATTTAGGTTATTAGAAATGGTGGCCTAGACTATGGTTAAACTAGGGACCCTTTTCATGACAATTGCTATGATCTTGTAATTATGCTTATATGCCTATTATGATGCATGATTGATTCCTTATGTGTTATTTGCTTACATTTAGAAATAGTGCCTTAGGAATATGCCTTGAACCTTGTAAACCCTCACTTTCTAATCCTCTTCTTATGCCTCTACGTTCTACCATGTCTAATCTTTTCTAAATCTTATTCTCGACTACGTGTGGAAAACTACGCATCCTATCGAGTGGAAAATTTCCTTAGACGATATGTCTAAATCTTGAAAATCTCATCGACGTTTTAATTCTAATAGCCTTAGGGGAGTGTGTGACACATAAACACTTGTATTCTAGATTTCCTGGCAAAAGGCCCTCGGGCTAAGGCAAGCATTTCGTATAAATCTCATTGCGAGACCAATTATGCTTACCTGGGGATTTCTGGGATGAGTGCTAAATTATGGTCAACATACGCATCTTCCTTAAGATAATTGAATTAAGTCACCTCGACGTGTCCATGTTCCTATTGGCTATATGGTACCAATTGGAACCATCCTGGCTATATTTGTAAAATATCTAAAATTCATGTGTTCTTTGAACTGATTTATCTTCAAATACTAATATTTCCTTTATTTATCTTATAGAATGTCTCGCCATCAAGAAAAGCGTACTACCTCCGATCGTAAACTCGCTGCAATGATCGCCCGGCAAATGGCTGTCATACTCCCGATAATGATTGCTGAACTTAGCAGCACCCTAATGGCCAAAAACAACAACACCAATGGAAACAATGGTGGTGGTGACAACAATGGTCAAGGGGAAAATAGCAACAACTAAGGTGGGAACAATCGCACCTGCACATTCAAGCATTTCAACTCTTGCAAACCCACTAGCTTTAGTGGAAAAGAAGGAGCCACTGGACTTCTCGAGTGGTTCGAAAGCATGGAGAATACGTTTATCGTCAGCGAGTGTCCTGATGAACTCAAGGTCCGCTATGCTGCAAGTGTCCTTCAACAACGGGCACTCACGTGGTGGAATAGTGAGAAAAGGAACCGAGGTACTGAAGTTGCCTTGGCGTTGTCTTGGGAAGAATTTAAAGACATAATGATCCAAAAGTTCTACCCGAGGAGCGAACTGCAAAAACTGGAGGAGGAATTCTGGAACCTCAAGCAAGATAGTGGTAATCACTTGGCTTATTCCACCCGGCATCATGAGTTGAGCATGCTCCTACCTCACATGGTGGATACCATACACCACAACATCGAGAAGTTTATTAAGGGGGTACCACCTCAAATTCAAGATGTCGTGGTGGGTAGTAGGCCCATAACTTTGGAGGAGGTGATTAATATCACCGCCCAGCTCACTGAAAACCATATTAGAGCTGGTACTTTGACGGTGAAAGGTGCCAAGACTGCTGTGAAGGTGACTCCCGAGGCTACAAAGGAGGTGAAGGCCGAGTCCTCTTTCAAAGGCAAGAAGCGCAAGTTCACACCAGCTCGTAACTACGCGGTGACAGCACCAAATGCCCCTTAAAGACAAGCTGTCATTGCAAATCAAGCCCCCGTGGCAAGGGCTTATACTGGGCCGCACCCGATGTGCAATACTTGCAAGTACCATCACGCGAGTAACACTCCTTGCCAAGTTTGCTCGTTGTGCGGGAAGTATGGGCATCTGGTGGCTACTTGCCTTCGTGCTCCGAACAATGCTGTGTTAGTGACTAATCGAGCCTTCTATAACTGTGGCTAACCTGGACATTTCCGTCCACAATGTCCTCGCAATACGGGAACTGTGCCACGGCTTGTGGAAGGGCCTTCAACATCAACGTCAACCAAGCTCAAGCCAACAACGACGTGGTGAATGGTACGTCATTAAAATCTTTTAATCGTTCTTTTGTCTTGTAAAATCCCTACCTGCGTTCATTATGCCAATAATAGGTTATTATTTAAGCAGGTATGTATCTTGTAAATAGTCGTTATGCTTCTGTACTGTTTGATTCGGGTGCGGATAAGAGTTTCGTGTCTTTAGAGTTCGAGCCTATTCTTTCCAAGCTGCGTTCTAATTTAGAGAGATCTTTTACGGTCGAAGTAGCCGATGGCAAGTCTATCGAAGTCGGCGTTGTGATAGGCGACTGCATCTTAAGTCTTAAAGAAAATGATTTTCTCATCGACCTTATTCCAATGCAACTGGGGAGCTTCGACATCATTATCGGCATGGATTGGTTAGCCAAGCAACACGCGGAAATTATATGCTTCGAGAAGTGCATCCGAATTCCTTTACCATTGGGCGATACCTTAAAGGTCTTTGGGGAAAGATCATCCCAAAGACTTAAACTCATGTCTTGTATCAAGGCCCGAAAGTGCTTAAGTAAAAACTACGTAGCTTTTATGGCTTACGTAGTCAACACGAAAGCCAAGGGTAAAGAACTGAAGGATATACCTGTCGTGCGGGATTTTCCTGAGGTTTTTCCCGAGGATCTTAGTGGGTTACCTCCCGTGCGAGAAGTTGAGTTCAAAATCGACCTGATTCCTGGTGCGAATCCCGTGGCTAAGTCGCCTTATCATCTTGCACCGTCTGAAATGCAAGAACTAGCTAGTCAACTGCAAGAGTTGACCAATAAGGGTTTCATTCGACCTAGCTCTTCACCATGGGGTGCACCCGTGCTGTTTGTGAAAAAGAAAGATGGTTCTTTCCGTATGTGCATCGACTACCGGGAACTCAACAAACTCACCGTCAAGAACCGATATCCTCTTCCTCGAATTAATGATCTCTTCGATCAACTTCAAGGAGCTACACAATTCTCAAAGATCGATCTGCGTTCTGGGTATCATCAATTACGTGTTCACGACAACGACATTCCAAAGACCGCGTTTCGTACTCGATATGGACATTATGAGTTCATGGTTATGCCTTTTGGCTTGACTAATGCACCTGCTGTCTTCATGGATCTCATGAATCGAGTATGTAAACCGTATTTGGATAAATTCGTGATCGTATTTATTGATGACATTCTTATTTATTCCAAGACAAAGACCGATCATGAGTCGCATTTACGTCAAGTTCTCGATCTTTTAAAGAATGAACGATTATATGCCAAACTCTCCAAGTGTGATTTCTGGCTCGAAGAAGTCCAATTCTTAGGACACGTGGTGAATAGCCAAGGAATTCACGTTGATCCTGCGAAAATAGAAGCCGTGAAGAATTGGTGTGTTCCTACGACCCCAACCGAGGTTTGTTCTTTTCTGGTTTTAGCGGGTTATTACCGTAGGTTCATTGCAAATTTTTCAAAGATTGCTAAACCGCTTACGGCGCCGACTCAAAAGAATAGACTTTTCGAGTGGGGACCCAAACAAGAAGATGCGTTCGAGACTTTGAAACACAAACTGTGTAATGCTCCTATCTTAACTCTCCCCGATGGAAATGATGACTTCACCGTATATTGTGACGCGTCTAGTCAAGGCCTTGGTTGTGTTCTCATGCAACGAGGCAAAGTCATAGCCTACGCGTCAAGGCAATTAAAGGTTCATGAAGTGAACTACACAACTCATGATCTCGAACTTGGTGTTGTGGTATTTCTTTGAAGATCTGGCGGCATTTTCTCTACGGGACGCAATGTATAGTCTACACCGACCACAAGAGTCTCCAACACGTGTTTAATCAAAAGGATCTTAACATGAGACAAAGGCGTTGGGTTGAACTGATTAGCGACTACGACTGCAACATTCGCTACCATCCTGGAAAGGCGAATGTTGTAGCCGACGCGCTGAGTCGTAAGATCCACAACAAGACTACCTCGCTTCAAGAAATCCGAGATCGAAGACAATGGTTTGACACGTTAGGAGAATTTGACACCGAGATTCATGTGGATGTTAACGAGGCCACTATCATGCTTCAAAACATAAGGATTGATAGTGATCTCGAGGTTTGCATCCGCGAGGCTCAACAAGCGGCGTTAACCGAGGAAGGGAAAGATGACGATCTGGCGTTTAACGTTCGGTCACAACTGGAAACAAAACCAAACGGCATGTGGTATTTCTTGAACCGACTCTGGAT
The DNA here is from genome assembly GCA_025506505.1 of Flaveria sonorensis. Lineage (NCBI taxonomy): Eukaryota > Viridiplantae > Streptophyta > Magnoliopsida > Asterales > Asteraceae > Flaveria > Flaveria sonorensis. Next base: position 10,550 of record JACCIY010001264.1, on the reverse strand, counting down.
CCCGAATCGCGATAATCTCCATCACTTCATTATGAACGAAGCTCATCAACCCGATATTCTATTCCCCTGGGTCTGATAAGATGTATATGGATCTGCGTGGCCAATATTGGTGGCCAGGAATGAAGAAAGATATCGCGTCTTATGTTTCTAAGTGCCTTACGTGTGCAAGGGTCAAAGCCGAACATCAACGGCTTAGTGGTTTACTTGAACAACCCGAAATTCCTATATGGAAATGGGAACATATAGCCATGGATTTCGTAACCAAGTTACCACGTACATCTCGTGGCCATGATAGCATATGGGTGATTGTTGACCGTTTGACCAAAACGGCACATTTCATACCAATACGAGACACATACAAAGTTTCAAGATTGGCTCGTATCTACATCGATTAAATTGTGAGTCGTCATGGTGTGTCGTTGCATCTTATATCCGATTGTGATGCCCGTTTTACTTTGCATTTCTGGTCTTCGATGCAAGAACTTTTGGGCACCCAATTGGATTTGAGCATGGCTTACCATCCTCAAACGAACGGTCAAACCGAGCGAACAATCCAAACCCTTGAGGACTTGCTGCGTCTTTGTGTCCTTGATTTTGGTAGTGATTGGGATACGAATCTGCCGTTCACTCGAGTATCAAGATTGCACCATTCGAGGCTTTATATGGTCGCAAATGTCGTTCTCCGATCTGTTGGACTGACATTGGTGAGAATTTCATTACTGGTCCTGAACTTATTCAAGAAACGACCGACAAAGTCTCCAAAATCTGAAATAACCTTGAAGTGGCTAGAAGTCGTCAAAAGAGATATGCCGATAAAAGACGCAAACCGTTGGAATTTCAAGTCAGCGACATGGTTCTTCTTAAGGTCTCTCTATGGAAGGGTGTTGTTCGCTTTGGAAAGAAGGGTAAGTTAGCCCCACGTTTCGTAGGACCTTTCAAGATTCTGAAAAGAATTGGGAAAGTGGCTTACAAACTGGAACTACCTTCCGAACTTAGCGGGATTCATCCTGTCTTCCATGTCTCAAACCTGAGGAAATGCTTGACTGATGAAAATTTGCATGTTCCTTTGGAGGAAATTCAAATTGACGAGTTATTGCACTTTATTGAGAAACCAGTCGAGATCATGGATCGAACGTTGAAGAAGACCCGTACCTCTACCACACCGATCGTCTTAGTTTGTTGGGAAAACAAACGAGGATCTGAATTCACGTGGGAACGCGAGGATTTCATGAAGAAGAAATATCACCATCTGTTCGTTTAGTATTGTCTTTTAATTTCGGAACGAAATTTCTTAAAGTTGGGGAGATTGTGACCTCTCGTGTATTTGTTAAGTAGTCGTTGTTGTTTCCGTTATCTCTTGTAAAGGTTTGTCTTGTTATTAATGCTAGTACGAGAACTTATTTGTAATTCTTTGAAATCGCATTAGTTTAATGATAATTAAATCATTCATTACCTAATGAAAACCATAGAAATAATAGTAATAATAATACTAATACTAATACTAATACTAATAATAATAATAATAATAATAATAATAATAATATAATAATAATAATAATAATAATAATAATAATAATAATAATAATAATAATAAAATGATAAAATAATGGTAAATAATTTTAACAATTATTAAAATTATTATTAATAAAAGAAATATAAGTTTTATAAATTTAAAAACTTGTAAATATATGTTTTGTACATAAAATAATAAACATTTAAACTCCAGGGGCTAAACTGAAAAATTTATCAAATGAAACTATTGGGTGAACAATGCAAACTCATAAACCGCGGGGGACCAAAGTGTAACTTTTCCCTTAAAACAAATCCATCCCCGTATCTCCGGCCATCTCACCGGCCGCACGACGGCATGCTCCGGCGACACCCTAAAAACCCATAAAACTCGAAAGTTAAACCCCCAAAACATTTCTAAACCTGTCGCGAACCCGGCTAAACACATAGATGCTTTTAATTTGAAGTTAATTGCAGTGTTAATACCCATTGAACCCTAAACCAAAACTATCAAAGTTTCAATCCGTTTTCACATTAAAAACGCAATATTATTGAAATTAAATGCACATAAACGTTGGTATAATTATTTCGAAGTTAATGGTGGTATCAATTTCACCTGTAACAGACCTAAATACACTTAATTTCAACCTGAAACAATCGAGAACAAATTGAACTCGTCGAATGTTCAAACGGTCAAATTAACACTATAAAACAGAGGGCAAATGCCTTCAACCTTTTCTTTTCACTACCTGAACTCTCAATTTTACCAAAATCACGCTCAAAACGAAGTCCCCAAATTGTGAACAGCCGAAGACTTGCTCGCGTTTAAAATCACCAAGAACAACACCAAAACAGATAATAAAATGGGACTTTACACTCGGTTTGATGTGGGTAATCAAAGCCCTAACCTTAATTTCATTATCAAACTCATTTTGATGATCAATTTTGGATTCGTTCGAATTAGGGTTCTTGGGTTGAAATTGGGGATGTTCTGGAAAAAGGGTTTTAAAAATAAAATTCCATTTCATAACACCAGTTGGGCCTTAGCCCAACCGGTTTAAAACAAGGGTGGCTAGCAGGAGGTCCCGGGTTCGACCCCGACCTGCTTCCAATATTTAAAAAAAAAGGTTTTTTATTAACTTTTAAATTTCAGAAAATAATTTAAATATTATTAGTAACTACATAAAAATCATTTTTATCAAAAAAAAAGATATAAGATTTATTTTCTTTAATTTCATTTTAAAAAAATCATTATTTCCTTTTATTTAGTTATTTTTAAATATTATAAAAAGGAAATTATAAGACATCATCTATTATTAACTTGTAGTTTTAATAAATCTCATGTAATTATTAATTAATTTCAAATTAATAAACTTCTTATTACTATGGATTTAATTACAAATTCGTTATATAAATCTTTATTTTAAAAAATAAATATATATGTGCATGTTTAGAGATGTACACATATTGTAATGATTATTTTAATCATTTAAATCTACAAAATATGAATTTATCTAAAAGTAAATAATAACCATTTGAATATAAAAGTTTAACTTTTATTAATAGTGATTATCACTAAAATTCTTGTTTAAATCATTTAATTACCAACATAATAACAAATTACACTTATTTAATAACATGAAAATCATGGACAAATGGTTTATAAATATAATACCAAAATCACCATGATTAACTTAATACGACGTTTCGTTTAGGTGAACGTTAACGAATCCTCGGCATTATATACAAGGCTTATTTTTTGTTCATCCTTTTATCAAGTGAGTTTTTCCATACCCCTTTTATATATTTTCACACTTTGGGGTGAAACATGTTAACCTTATGATAAATGCACTTGTAAACTCGTTTGAATCTTGTAAACACTTGGACAATTCTTCTTATTTGTCGTGGTTAGTTGAACTTTTGTAATTACCATGTGATGACTATAATATGTACAATCATTAACTATTGCTAGCCTGGCGACGTCATAGATCAATGGGCCTGACAAGCCTATTTGGTGTTAAACCAAGTACACTTAGTTAATCGTTTAATCTTGTAATCTTGTAATCTTGTAATCTGTCAAGGTTTGATTGTTATATTTGTTCATCCATCCCTAGTTACTTTATTCAATAACCTATGACATGGATTGTCATCTTTTATATATAATTATGTATAAAAACTATGGAAAACTCTCCAATATTATGTTGACCTTTTATTTTTAACATGTTTCAGGAAATGATACTGTTTAGCATGCCTTAAAGACTTACATACATCTAGGTTTGGACCTAGACTAAAATAAAAGACATTGATCATTTTGTGACTTTGAATTTCTTATGTATTGTTGGATGTATGAACTTGCTATATTTCTTAAATGTATGTCATGAATATTGATTTTTAATAATATTGTTATTTTAATTTAGCGTTGTGTGGCATGAACAATATTAACCCTCACATCTCGACGTTTCCGCCGTTAAGGTTGGGGAGTGACACAAAGTGGTGACCACACCCTTTATGGAAAACAAGAAAGGATGGTTTGACCAGGTTGGTGATCTTGATAAATTAAAAGCATTGTTGTATGGGAAATTAGTCATGGTAATCAAGGAAGAATCTCACCGAGAAAAAGATGTGAAAACAAATGGGTTCACCAATAAACCAATGATGGTGGTGATATCCAATCTTCAACTTTACATCAAAGACAACTGCCCCGTAATCGAGCACTATGATGATTCGTCACACAAAACAAACGAATCGTGGGATAGGTGTAAGGCCCCGTTTCCGGAACACTTACAAACTGGACCGTCATCGCATAAAACATTTAAAACATACAATACCTTTGCACCGGAATTTAAAACTTTCCTTAATAATCAAAAACATGTTAATTCATCTCATTACAACACTCGTTCATATTTGAAATTACGTTAACATGTCAAAACCCGGATGCCAGCCTTCAAAACACTCCCAGTAGCGTATGCATCCATGCCTGCAACTCCTCAGCATCAACAATATACATGCCAACTATCATGCATACAAAAGTCAACGACGCTGAGTGAGTTCTAGTTTTAATATAAAAATACTTTACTTTCTTTGGAACCAAAACTTTACACTCGATTGTGGTCATACATCATACGTACACATTGATAATAATTATTCATTTATCTTTCTCAACGTACATCATCGTTCTTTTCTCATTCGTTCATTTCGTACGTTTCGAACTTTCATTATTATTATCTTTTACTTCTATCTAGATCCTATCTCATGCAATACCCCCGACTCATGTCTGAAGACTGATACTGTACCGGAGCCTGTAAACAAACCCCCGACTCATGTCCGAAGACTGACACAGTACCGGAGTACGCGACAAGGATCCCGTTTTGTACATATTGGTCTATCTCAAGACCCCTGCGTGCATCCTCATGGGTTAGCTAAACCGCACATAGTTGAGCCAACAACCCGTGGTTGTGAACCTCCATTCATTGCTTGCAAGACTTTCATTCGTTCTTTACGTTCCACTTTTCATTAATATTAATCTTTCACTTGATTAATAATAATACTTTATGATCATAGGCAATCCACATAAAGTAACATGTTCATATCATAATAGGCACATAAGGACAGCCCACAACATGCATAAGATAATCAGATACAAGCATCAAGTCAACCATAGTCAAACCCTAATTTGATCTTCCAAAATTCCAGAAAATTCCTTAAGTCTTAAAGAAATGCGGGTGAACAAAACCAATGCGGGTGAAAAACTTGCAAATGCGGATGAACAACTTAACCTGCAATGTAACTTATGTTATTTCCAGCTCCCAATCATCATCCTAACACATCCTTGGCATAGATCTATCATACTACATACTTAGAACAAACTAAACATTATACACATCTTAGGAAAACATCTAAAACATACATCAATAGAACACAATCGAACATCATGCTGAAACTCACGGTTTGGTTTAGAAACCTTCTGCCCGGTATGCATAACAGCCCCAAACACTTAGAAAACCAGTAAAAAGGGGATCTAGAAACTCACCTTGAAGCAGCTCTTCAAACCAAACACATCCACTTACGATTTCAGCCTCAAAATCCCGAGAACAACCTTCTAAAACACCGAGAACTTTGGTTACAAGCTACAAACTAAGCTAAAACCGAACATAAACCCAAGAAACTAACCTTTGCAGCTTCCTCTTCCCTTCTTCTCCAAAACCTGATTTCTCCCCTTTCTTTCTGCTTTGGTCGAGGGCCAAAAAGCAGATCTCCCTTTAAGGGGGCGGCCATACCTATTTTATTAATATAATATTAAAGTTTTGTACTTAGTACACTTTACTCCCTTCAACTTGTATCCTTTATCTTTTCCTTCTAGATACTTTTCCTTTTGTTTTCTTTTAAATAGAATTTCGGGGTGTTACAACAGGGCAAACTACTTTATAGGCCAACCAACTTTGAAGGCATGACATCAGTCTATCAAGAATAGAAAATCAACAATATATTGTTTGAATGATCTCTTCCTTCATTACATAAGTTGTATCAGGTTTGATCCGTTCAAACATGATTGTTAGTGGCATGGCCCGTTGCATTATGTTTGCATTTACCAATGCGCTCCTCATGAAACAATGGTAAACACACTAAATTAAACCGGCCAAATGGGGTTTCAAGTATCATAAGCCACATGTTTCTTATTTTGTTTCATCACTTGTTTTAGTTTTACGTGAATATAGGGCCGAGTCAAGCTAATGACTCGTTAAATAAACGAGGGCTTCTGATAGGCAACCCGAGTTATTGAAACATTTAGTATTTATTTGTTTGATGTTTATTGTTTTTTTTCTTTTTATCTTGTATGATTATACTCACTTTTTTTTAGAGTTTAATAGATATCTTCGCTTGTGAGCTACAAGGAATGCATGGGGTACTTCACAACTTTTTTGGATTTTTATCGCCATTTCACTTTCTATTAGCTATGATAGTTTTTCTCTTCCTTTTCCTTGTCTTACTTTACTATTGTGTACATTAGGGTCAATATACAGTTTATATGTGAGGATGGGGTTAAAAGGCTTAAAATTTTCATGTATTTTAACTTACTTTCATTACATGTGGAAACTCTCCATTTTCGGCCAAGATTTTCAATAATATGCATCTGTTCCCTTATATTTTAGATCATAATACATGATTGTGTTTTTGGAATCCCAAGATTATGAGAAGCCGACGAATTGTTTTAATAAAATATCATGAAGTATCTAGTTAGTGTAGCAAGTTGAAGAAATTACTATTATGCATGTTCTTACACTTATATATATCCCTTCGTTTTCGTGGGCTTTTTGTGCCTTTAATACATTCTTTGATAGATATTATATTATGCATGTTCTTACACTTATATCTTTGTTAGACTTTTGAGTGTTGTGTTGCTTTTATTTTAGAGCTTGTTTAAACAATCCATTTCAAGACATAAACTAAGTTTATGTATAAAGGTTCAAATAAGAAAGACCTTAAAACTAAAAATGTAAGAAGTGATCTCAAGCATCAATCTCTTAAATCAATGGTTGAGATCAAATGGAGGTATTTAAGAAAGAGTCACTTTTGCTGGCTTTTGTGAATTCCCTTGTTTTTTTAAATGTTCATAACTTTTTTATGTACGATATTATTTTTTATAAAAATTACACCATAAAAACAAAAGTTTTTTAATTTTTAAATGAGTACAGTATTGCTATATAGAAAGATAATAATTTTTTCTATGTTTTTAAGCTCATATCTCGTCATTGTGTATTTAATGTATTTCATTGTGTATTTTGATTAGTTTTTATGTTTTTCTGAATACTATTATATTTTTTATAATGATGAATTTTAAAAAATATATATATAATAATAGAATAACATTATTATGTATCTCTAATATGTAAAAACACAAGAATAAATTAACAACTAATTAATCTAATACTTTAAAAACAATGACAAAATAACACGTATCCTTGTATTTTTTTATCGTCATTGTGTTAATTTAAACACTATGAATTTTGAAAAATACATTGATGAAATAAAATCATAGGGTATTTTTTTAATTGTAAAACATAATGATAGATAACAACAAGTTTATATAATCTATAAAAACATTGCCAAAAAAACACATTATGGTGTCTTCGATCAACATTATGATTTTAAAAAATATATTAGTGAAAGTATATCCATTACGTACTTTTAATTGTAAAACATAATAATTGATAACAAATTTAAATAATCTATATATTCAATGTTCCTTTCACCTTACCTTTCCGTTATCACTAATCGCTATGTTAACCCTACCATCCTTTTGTGATGTTGCCCACAAGTTAAACCTACCTAGCTAAAGTAACTTTTTCCTTTTAAACCAATGTGTTAAAATCCAGTTTACGTTAGTGGTCAAAGTTATGTTACCAAGTTACATTGTTGTATTATATTTATGTTTATTTTTCTATTGTTATGGTTATGCTCAAGAAAAAAGAACAAGTATGAAAAAAATTAAAAAATTTGAAAAAAGAAGAGAGGAAAAAAAACATTGTATTTTTTTGTAATTTTGTTTCGTCTTAGTAGAAGCAAACTAGAATGTGCAATTTTGTGCATTGATGAAAAATCATAGTACTAGCTCATTATAAATAAGTTTATGTTAGTTTATATATATTATTCATAAGCTTATACTTAATCACAGTTAGCATCTACCTATTCTAGATTGTTAACCATTTAGCATTTATATCTTAAATTCCATACCCTTAACCCAACCTTGTTATAACCCATCAAAGTCATCTTTATTTGTATAATTTCTCATATTATTGATAGAGATTTGATTTCTAAAAAGCTTATGACTATGTTGTTTCATTTCCTAGCATTAAGTGATTCATATACACAAACATACATATAATAACCGAGTGTTGAGTGAATGACTGAAGAGTGTATGCTTACGTATATTAATACTTTTATAGGTATGTTAGACTTATCTAGATATTTTCATGTTTTGGGTGTTTTGTAATTAACATGGGCTAAAACACTTGATTCACTTAGATTAGATGAATCCTAGCTAACTTGATGATGTACATGTGATTTTTGATGATGATTATGCTTAGAACTTTAACATGTTTTTTATTCTTCTTCAATGATTATGTGTGTTTGTTTGACTTGATTATTAATAAATCTTGTGGGTATCTTGACTATATTATGTTGGAAAACCATATGTGTTAGGGTATTTATTCATAAATATGTATGTTTATTTATGGCATTTGACTAGAAATGGTGGATGGAGACTGAACATGTATGATTATTATTCAAGTGTACATCCATGTATATATGCTTGGAAAAGCCATTACATTTGTTATGAATATCTTGTATGGTTATGTATGTGTAATTATGATTTACTAGCATCAATTTGTAGTTCATCTATTCATGGTACGATATTCATTAGTTGGAGGACTTCATGATGTTGTTTTCATTACATGATTTGAGGTGGTTAGTATGTGTTTATTCTATTAGTTTTCCAATGGATTAAGAGATTAAATAACCTTGATAGGAGTTTAGTTCATATTTATATTCGACATAATTCTATCATTGGATCTTTATAGAATGACTTTACGTGGTTACTATGTTAACATTATTTTAACTTTCTAAAAAGTCATATGATTAGGTAGCCTTGGCGAGGGTCTAGTGGATTTTTATCTTACACGTGTATAAAATGATCTCATCATGAATTTGTGTATGTTGTTATTGCTTAGATTGGTGGATTCAAAGCCTAAGTGAATATTAACTTTGCTTGATTATCTTTTAGTGATTTCTATCTATCTTTATTATTTATGTTTACTTTAGTTTAAAATAAAAAAAAAAAAAAATCCAAATCAACTATAATTGTCAATAAATAATAAAAAAGATTACTATTAGTAGCTAATGTATCTTTGGATCGATACTTTTCTTGCCAAAGCGTTGCTACATATACAATCCGAACACGTGCTTATTTGTGTGTGGATTAGGTCTAAGGTAAAAATTATTTCTATAAATTTAAAACTAAGTGGTGTGAAAAATCATTATATATATATATATATATATATATATGTGTGTGTGTGTGTGTGTGTGTGTGTGTGTGCATGCATGTATGCATATACCTGCACACATCATTCATTTATGTTCGTTTGTTTGTGTTGTCATTAAATATTTTTTTATTAATCTATCTCAGTGTTTTTACTTTCAAAAATACGAAAAACTGGTTATTATATGTATCCGCCAACATCCATGTTTGATCATTTTAATTTCACTTGATGTTAAAGCTTGACAACATTAAATTTTGTATTAGTTAACATTATTGTAATTATATCAAGTTGTTTAGATAATTATGTTAAGTACTTTTTTATATTTTAGTGAATTCTGTGTCATGTTTATGACTAAAAACAAATGTTGATTTATTCTAAAACGAGTATATAGAAAAGAGTTCAAATATAAAGGGTTTTAAGTTTAAAAAGTGTAAGAAGTAATCTCAGATATTAATTTTCTTAATCAATAGTTGATATCAAATTGCAAGAAAAAATTTGTTAGATGAGTATTTTAGGCATTGTTACTATTGTTGATTTTTTTTCAAGTTTTTCACTTTTTTAAACGTTTCTAACTTTTATATATGATATTTATTTATAAAAATTACCTAATAAAAACAAGTGTTTTTTTATCTTTAAAACGAGTACATCATCGTTATATAAAAAGATAATACTTTTTTACGTTGTTAAGCCCCATATGATTTGTGCTCTTCATTGTATATATAGTGTAATCATTGTGTTCTTTTGCTAGTTGTGTTTTTTATAATATTGTGTTCTTCTAAAATGGTTAAATTCTAACCGATGTAATGGTAAAATAACAAAGTTGTATATTGTATATATAAAACTTAATGATAAATTAACAACTAATTAATATAATGCATTAAAACAACGGCAAAACAACACAAACGATATAAAACATAAAACACAATAATAAAATGACTTATTGTGTTTTTTGTTTATCATTGTATTATTCTGAACACTAAGTTTTATAAACGCATGGATAATTAA
>JACCIY010001528.1:0-33995 GCA_025506505.1 Flaveria sonorensis | reverse complement strand
TGTTGTAATGATGGTATTGCTGTAAGTTTGAATGGTGTAATATCGGGTGTAATGAAGATTCGTTTATTTTACATTTGTTTTACAGATTGTTTTACTTGGTTAATATTGGTTTACATTAGTTTTAGATTGGTTTACATTGATGTAATGTCGTTTGGTTTTTGTAATGATTATTCTCTTTTAGTTGGGTGGTGTAATATCATGTATTATATAGTGTAACTAGATGTTTTCGTTACAACTTTGCTAAAGATTACATAGTATAACATGGTGTAATGTCGTTTATAACATTCGCGATTTTCATTAACTTTTATTAACGATTCTCGTGATATTTGAAGTAAATACTTATTATTGTTAATCTTGAAGGACCTATTTTGAACTTATTATTTGGGCTAAAAACGCCAATTTTGAAACTTTAGGGGTCAAAAGTGTCAATTCTACAACTTAAAAAAACGATTTTAACAATTATTTTTGTGTTTAATTCTCATTAGTAATGTATTAAAACAGTAATTAATCGATTCTAAACGTTTGAACTCTTCATTAAACGGTTCCCTAACACATAAAATGCGCCAATTCCATTTCATTTGTTAACCAACATTATATTTCTTTTGGAAGCTCTCAAGAACACCATGAACTCAAAACCCAATTTTACATCACAATTCTCAAATTAACACTATTGAATCATCCTCTCCATCATCTATAACAAAACCCCTCTATCAATTGTTGATTTCATCAAGTGTACGCGAAATTCGGATTTGAGCTGCTTAACGCGGATTTATTCAACCATGTGTTCTCTGTGGATTCCCGACACAATCAAGGTGTGTAACCATTCGTATGATTCGTAATTGAATTCTCTACAAATCCCTTAATCAATTGATGATTCGAGTGGCTCATAACGTTGAATTTGAAATCTATGATTCTGGGGTTTATAGTACGATAATTGGGGATTTTGTTGAATTATGATATGATTGTTGTATTAGTTTATATTCTGATTTATTATCGTATGCTAAGATAATTGAGAAAGTGTTTTGTGAATGGGTAATGGATTAGTGATATGATATTATATAAGTTTATAAATTTTATTTTAAAAACCAGAAATATTTATTTATAAAAATTGGTATAAACATGGATATGGAATGATAATGCAAGTCTAGAAGTCCATATTTACCAAAATGATAAAAATGTATTTTTATGGAATATTATATATAAAAGTTTATAATTCTTTTTAATATATAAAAGTAAGTTAAATACATTAAATTATAAAAATACTAATTTGACTAAAAATATTATTTTAATTAATTTACATAATAAAAATATTAATTCATTAAAATCATATAAATGTGGTTTTAATAATTATTTAATGAAAATATTATTTATGATTCATTAAAAATATCATAACTTAAATAATAAGACTTTATGGGATTTTAATACTAAAATGGTTATCAATAATATAATTAGTGCATTATTTATTTAGATGTTTGAGACTTTATTTGTTAACAAATATTATGTAATTATTAGTAATATGTTAAGTATTATATTATAAGGTTTTACGACGATAATATTATTTTATAACGAGTTATTATTTTGGAACTTAATTTATTTAAAAGTCTTATACCTAATAAACCCAAAAAGTCATGAACCCTAGGAATCTAAGATTTGACTATTACTCCTTGATACAAAATCTAAGTCGAGATATTATTTAAAGGATATTCTCGGTTATTTACTCAGTATTTGGATACGAATACTATCGCTTGGTAATTGCCGTGATGTGAGTTTCCATACCCCGTTTTTACTTATTTCACACCTTTAGGGTGTGAAGCATGTTAAGTATAAATGTACACTTGTAAATTCTTTAAATACTTGTAAAGCACGTGCAATTCATCTTATTAATTTGTTATGGGTATTTGAGATATTGGGGAATATTATATGATAGTCATCTTGTAAAAACAATCATTACTGTTGCTAGCCTAGCGACGTGATAGATCTATGGGTCTGACAAGCCTATTTGGTGCTAAAGCCAAGGTTATTGCCGGCTCCTGATGACGTTTATCTGTTCATCACGGGAACTAAGTACACTTAGCTAATCGTGTATCTTATTGTTCGCATATCTTTGTCAAGGTTTGATTTTATCGTAGCACTATCAATATTCTGCGTGTCTCATAACTCATGATTTGAATTGCTAATCTTATAGTTTTATGTATGTATGTAAACCTTATGAGAACTCACCAGCATTTCATATGTGACCGTATTTTTTAACATGTTTCAGGAAATGCCCCAACTTGATTGTTTAATCTTGAAGTCTTGTAATCATCTAGGAATGGACCCTAGACTTAATAAAAAGAGCTCTTTTCGTATTAAAACTTATGTTTTGGATTATGACTATGTCTACTTGTAATGTACTTATATTGGATATTACAATTTAAATCCTTATGCTTTAAACTTATTTACACTTTGTAATAGCGTTGTGTGGCATTGACCAATTTAACCCTCACATCTCAACGTTTCCGCCCTTAAGGTTGGGGTGTGACAGATTGGTTTCAAAGCCAAGTGACTATAGGGAATTAGGTTATTTAGAAATGGATGGCCTAGTCTATAGTTAGCTTTAGAACCCCACAAGAGTTAAACTCGTGATATGCATGATCACTACGTGCTTCACGCGTAAGTGACTTACTTGAATTATGTGCTACGTGAAACATATGTGGTTAGTATAATAAAATTATTTTTTTATGATTCTTATACACGAAGATTTTTGGCATTCTTATACTTGTACATGGAAGTTTGGGACTCTTGTACTTATACATGGAAATTTGGGACTCTTGTACTTATACGTGGAAGTTTGGGATTCTTATACTCATACATGGGACACTTGTACTTATACACGAAGTCTATTATACATAGAACTTATATTCTTTTGCGCTTTTGAGACTATCTTATTTCCCCACCATAAACCCAAGTTGGATTTTGATACCACTATTATTAATATAAGTTATTTTCATTCAGAGTCTTATTCTTGGAGTCTAATTCGCGTCTACTATACACGTCTAATATGTATGTACCATACTGAATCTAATTCTCGACACTAGGGGAGACTTGGAGAAACTACCGGATTTGGAAGGATGAAACTCATGGAAAAAATTTCCAATCTCGATTAATCGCATCAAAGTTTTGACCTTAAATAGTTTGTGGAAAAAAAGTGTAATTCATAATGATACCTGTGGCTGGGTTTCTGGCACCCTCCCTAATATAGGGACAAGGAAGGCATTTTGTATAAATCCTAATCAACCGTTGGACCCGTATGTTGACCCGGGAATTTCTGGGATGAGTATCGTTATGAATAAAGTGCACATTTTCTCAAAAACATATTAAAGTTAGATAACTTTGACTAGTCAAGGTCCATTTAGTTGCTAGACTAAACGGGCTATTTCATTGAGCTTTATACTATCCGGTTTTATTAACCAAGCGTATTCCAACTGTTATGTTTGTATTTATTTTATAGAAGGGCCACTCAACGCAGATTCGGTAAAATCATCATACGAACTCAAAAGTGTAAAGCAACTGCAAACATTTCTTGTCATATCATTACTGTTTTTACTCGGCTAATAGCTGTAATTACCCGACTCTAGCCTTGGAAATCAGTAGAAGTTTTACTAGTAGGAAGGAATAACCCGAACGGATTCCCAATCATTCAACCCCGAGAATCAATGAAGTCAAATAAACGAACCACAGGAAGAACTAAGACTGAACTTTCTTCGATTACGAGAGACAATGTCCCGAGACCTGAGTGATACATTTATCACGCATGCCATTCCTCTGAAACCAAGTGCCACGGTAACGTGCATTGTCGATAAAGGGCTACGCGGGAATTCATCCATTGTGTCACACTTGTGGATTCCATTATCCTATGACAATTGAGTGCCGATTATGCGATCGCTATGGAAGATATGGCAATAATGTCAAGTTCGTCGATACGTAGCACTTCCTCGAACTTATTTAATCGAAAAGTTTGCTCTAAGTGTGGCGACCCCATGCATCTCAACACCAATACCCAAAAACTTGCCAACATAGACAACGGGAATGGAAACTAAAGCGTCATTTTGCTTAGTTTATCGGCTTTGGTTTATTATTTTGCTAATTTTGTGACTCCTCATGATTTGATGTTACGACTCTGTTTTCCTTTTCGTCTATCGTTTATATCGAGTCTTGTATGAACGCGAATGGTGCGGTTTTGCATTAGCATGTTCTTATTCGTTATGTGATGCTCTATTTGAAAATTTGAGAAATTTTAGCCTATTTCTATACGTTTGACAAACGTTAAATCTAAATGGTTACGCTAAATAATATCCTTGATCGCAGCAGCTCGATTTTATTCGAATTCAAGTCTAAGTTTATGAAATTCCTTCTAGGGATAGTGCTTGAATTGATGTTGAACACAAAGTTTCCCTCATGGGATGAGATTTAAGTATAAGTCTATACTCCCAACAACGAGCTGAAAGTAGCGAAGTTATTCGCGTACTGGCTGAACTGGAAGTTTGAAATCTTGTGTGATGGTGTTACATTACTTTGGGATCTTGTTCATGTTGAGAAAGATCTTGATTGTGTGAGTCATTCTATTCCTTGCATTTATATGATTATTACGGTGTATAAGCCTAGTTACTTTATGAGAAACTCTTTTGGGACCAACTATTATGAATGAGCTGTGGAAAATCATGTGGCCAAAAGTTATAATTACGGGTGCACACGGAATTATAAAGTTCGGCACAAGGGGATTCATGGTAAATTCATAATGTACTGTAATCAAGAAATTTACGCGATTCTTCCCATGTAACAAAAAACGATGAGTTGTGGTTAGGGCATAGTAGATACGCCATACCCGGTTTACCCCATACAAGTGTCCTACTACAATGCAAAGGCAATATTATTGAATCATGTGAATCTTGTATACGTAGACCGTACTTGTTTACTGTTAGTTTTTACATAGTGGTGTGAAATTATACACAAATCTTGGTTGCATGAACAAAGGTTCCCGAGTGGATAACTGTAGCCTTCGGGTTACGAAACCTATGGATTACACATTGAGGTTCCTGAACGGATACCTGTTGCCTTCAGGTTACGAAACCTATCGCTGATGTATCTAAGGTTCCATGGGGATACCTGTAACTTGAGAATTACGAAACTATATTTAAGGTCCCCGGGGGATACATGTAACTTGAGTGTTACGAAACTATATTTAAGGTTCCCACGTGGATGCCTGTGACTTTTAAGTTACAAAAGTCTATACCCAATTCTATGAACTCGTGACGTGAGCACCCACGACTTTAAGATACGCAATTGAAATACGTTGCATTTCGAGATGTATTTATGAAGTTCGAAGTAGCCCGAGTTGATTCTCAGGTTACTGGGTAAACTTCGTTGAGTGTTATTCGTATCCGCTATCTATCGGTTATCAAATCACGAAGTCGGTTTACTTCGGTCGCATATTCTAGCATTGATCGGGAATTCTTTTGTTTGGTTAATCTATTCATGAGGGAATGTTAATATTAATCACTCGTTTGAAGAATTTTGTTTGATGCAATCGTTTAAAGGACCGTTTAAAATGATTTAATTCTCTAGAGTGTTTTATCATGTTTTAAAGTTTAGAACGTTGGTGTGAAACATTTTTGTAGCTATTTTACGATTTTTAAAGTCAAGTTGTACTATGCATCACCTCGCACTAAGAACGAGAAAGGGGTGATTCCTCTGTGATTTGTGAGAAATGCAATCTTATTACTCTGTTGAATCGCGTCTTGTTCATAAAATGTAAATGGATGATTCCATTTCGTAATGCGTAAAAAGACCGGAAAATATATCTTTTATAATTTAATTTTCTTGCATGCACATGAATGGTGATTCCATTATGCAACATGCGAAAAAATCAATACGTTTGTTTTTCCTGAATTTCATATTTCCACGTTAAACGATGAAGGGGTGATTCCCTCCCGCTTCACTTTTGGGAATTAAAATTTTGCACTGCCCCACTACACATTTTACCATTCAGTTTCACTTCGCGATACATGATAAAAAGGGGTGACTCCCTATCGCGACACACAATGTGAACTTGATAATCTTTAGTATTTTGAACATCTACGTTAAGCGAGAAGTGGGGATTCCTTCTCACGAAACTTAAAGGTATTCAAGACACTCAAAGATCATCTTCTTAGTTTGTAATTTGAAGTCTTAATATAGGACGTTACAACTAACTTCAACTTAATTTCGAGATGAAATTTCTAAAAGTTGGGGAGACTATAACGTTCGCGATTTTTCATTAACTTTTATTAACAATTCTCATGATATTTGAAGTAAATACTTTATTATTGTTAAGGTTGAAGGACCTATTTTGAAACTTATTAGTTTGGGCTAAAAACATCAATTTTGAAACTTTAGGGGTCAAAAGTGTTAATTCTGCAACTAAAAAAAACCGATTTTAACATTATTTTTGTGTTTAATTCTCATTAGTAATGTATTAAAACGGTAATTAATCGATTCTAAACGTTTGAACTCTTCATTAACCGGTTCCCTAGCACATAAAATGCTCCAATTCCATTTCATTTTGTTAATCACCATTATCATTTCTTTTTGAAGCTCTCAAGAACACCAAGAACTCAAAACCCGGTTTTTACATAACCATTTCTCAATTAAACACTATCGAATCATCCTCTCATCATCTATAACAAAACCCCTCTATCAATTGTTGATTTCATCAAGTGTAAGCGAAGATTCAAATTTGGATTTGAGCTTTCTAAATGCGGATTAAACCGCGTTGTTCTTTGTGGATTCCCGACATAATCAAGGTGTGTAACCATTTGATGGATTCGTAATGATTCTCTACAAAAGCCCTTAATCAATTTGATGATTCAAGTGGCTCATAACGTTTAATTTGAAATCTATGATCTGTGGTTTATAGTACGATAATTGGGGATTTTGTTAATTATGATATGATTATTGTTATTAGTTTATATTTGATTTATTATCGTATGTTGTGATAATTGAGAAAGGTTTGTGAATGGGTAATGGGATTAGTGATATGACATTATATAAGTTTTATAAATTTTATTTTATAAAACTAGAAATATTTATTTTGTAAAAATTGGTATAAACATGGATATGGACATGATAATGCAAGTCTAGGAAGTCCATATTTACCAAAATGATAAAATGTATTTTTATGGAATATTATATATAAAAGTTTATAATTTCTTTTTAATATATAAAAGTAAGTTAAATACATTTAAATTATAAAAATTCTAATTTTGACTAAAAATATTATCTTAATTAATTGACATAATAAAAATATAATTTCATTAAAATCATATAAATGTTGTTTTAATAAATTATTTAATGAAAATATTATTTATGAATTTTAAAAATATCATAACTTAAATAATAAGACTTTATCGGATTTTAATACTAACAAATGATTATAAATAATATAATAGTGAATTATTTATTTAGACGTTTAAGACTTTATTTTTTAACAAAATATTATGTATTATTAGTAAGATGCTATAAGTATTTATATTATAAGGTTTTACGACGATAATATTATTTTATAACGAGTTATTATTTTGGAACTTAATTTTATTAAAAGTCTTATACCTATAAACCCAAAAAAGTCATGAACCCTAGGAATCCAAGATCTGACTATTAATCCTTGATACAAAATCTAAGTCGAGATATTATTTAAAGGATATTCTCGGTTATTTACTCGGTTTTTGGATACGAATACTATCGCTCGGTAACTTGTCGTGATGTGAGTTTCCATACCCCGTTTTTACTTTATTTCACACCTTTGGGGTGGAAGCATGTTAATCGTATAAATGTACACTTGTAAATTCTTTAAATACTTGTAAAGCATGTGCAATTCATCTTATAATTTGTTACGGGTATTTGAGATATTGGGGAATATTATATGATAGTCATATTGTAAAAACAATCATTAACTATTGCTAACCTAGCGACGTGATAGATCTATGGGTCTGACAAGCCTATTTGGTGCTAAAGCCGAGGTTATTGCCGGCTCTTGATGACGTATTCTTGTTCATCACGGGAACCAAGTACATTTAGCTATCGTGTATCTTATTAGGCGCATATCTTTGTCAAGGTTGATTGTATTATAGGCATAGCACTATCAATATATTCTGCATGTTCATAACTCTTGATTGAATTGTTAACTTAAAGTTTTATGTATGTATGTATGTATAACCTTATGGGAACTCACCAGCATTTATATGTTGACTGTATTTTCTAACATGTTTTAGGAAAACCCTGCTTGAATTTAATCTTGAAGTCTTGTAGTCATCTAGGAATGGACCTAGACTTCATAAAAAGAGCTCTTTAGTACTGAAAAATGTTTGGATTATGACTATGTCTGCTTGTAATGTGATTATATTTGAATAATACAATTTAAATCCTTATGCTTTAAACTTATTTATACTTTGTAATAGCGTTGTGTGGCATTGAACAATCTTAAACCCCAATCTCAACGTTCCGCCGTTAAGGATGGGGTGTGACATCGTTTGGTTCTAAAAATAAAAAGTAGTTTTGTAATGATCCTGACCATATATATATATACATATATGTGTATATATATATATACATATATGTGTATATATATATATACATATATGTGTATATATATATACATATATGTGTATATATATATACATATATGTGTGTATATACATATATGTGTGTATATATATAGTATAGGGTTATTGAGAACCATCATTTTTGTGATAACTCTAGAAACCAATATTAGTCACATATTTAAATCACATGCAAGTCACGTACCATTTTCATATTTTTCTTAATATTTTTTTCATGATATTATTTTTTCAAAAAAACTTCACCATTAATTTAGTATATTTTATAGTTCCAACGCGCACCATATTGATATACTTTTTTTTAAAAAAAAATAGTCACTTGTTATTTACACGTATGTAAATCCGGTATTATACATGTGTAAAATGAATTTTGTAAAAAATGAGTTTCTTTATTTTTTATATTTTTTATGAAAGAGGGAAATGAGGGAAACATTTTTTTGTTTTTATTTTATGTTATTTTTCATTTTATAATTTTTTTATGCTTTCGTTAATTACCATTTTGCCATTAAAACTAGTGGCTCACATTGGTTTCTAGAGTTCTAACAAAAAGTGAATCTCATTTGAACTATCCCCTATATATATACAGGAGAAAGTTACTGAGAAACAATAGTTATGCGAAAAAAAAAAAAAAAAACCATGAAACCAATAACATAATTTATAAGCTTTTTGTTCTTTTAATTTTTAAAAGATTACTCGAGTGTTTGTTACATATATGTTGAACATAAATACAAGAATGAAAAGTATTATGTATACGTAACACTATGTCGAATGAAAAATGATTACGTATACGTAACCTATGTGTCATGTATGTAAATCTATGTTACGGTTTATATTTGACCCATACCACTGTCTATATTATAAACACATATATAAAGGGTAGTGATAAAATGTATATTAATTATGTGATCGGTTTCATTGATTTTTCTTTCGCATAACAATGTGTTTTTCATAGGATCCCACCCATATATATATATATATATATATATATATATAGAGAGAGAAGAGATGGAGAGGAGAGAGAGGGGAGAGAGAGAGAGAGAGAGAGAGAAAGAAAGTTTACGGTACAAAGTAAACAATTCGTGCAAAGTGAAAGTGATAACAACTATTGATCTGAGCGATGGACAGTTCAGATTAATGATAGAATAATTAAACAAGAAATGTGCCCGGATGGGTAGATTCGGAAATAGCCTACAATTGTTTACTTTTTTCAAATTCCTCCGGTTTTTAAAATGCATATAATTTTTCATATGACATTATTTTAAAAACATACACCATAAAATCGAGCATTTTATCTATTTAATATTTAATATGAGTATAGTATTGCCATGCTTTTGTAAAAAAATCAACATTTTCTTTAAAAAAGTATACGGTTTGTGCGTATAATTTGCGTGATTATTATATGCTTAATATGAATATACTTGCGTAATTATCATAACACTTGCGTAATTATAAATTAACTTACGTGATTATTATTTATAACGTGAGTAGATTTTCTTTGCGTAATTGTGAATATAACTTGCGTAATTATGTAACTTTTATGCGTAATTGTAGTTCAGACGAAACTAACCATCCACAAAAAAACACGTGTCATGCTTGATAACTTCGTACGCTTCGCATGAAAATGACACTTTGTATAGTAACCAGACCCTATTTTAGATATATATGTATGTATATATATATATATATATATATATATATGTATGTATGTATATATATATGTATATATATATGTATGTATGTATATATATAGTGTATATATATATATGTATGCATATATATATATATATATATATATATATATATATATATATATGTATGTATTATATATATATATGTATGTATATATATATATATGTATGGATATATATATATTTGTAAAACTGTAAATTTGTAAAAAAGTGTTATAATGTTTTCGTCCCTTTCTTAAACTACTTTTTCTAAATTTTTTCGAGAAATGCTTTTAGTCTTTTATAATCATTTTTAAATAGAAATGCTTCAGGTTAATCAAGCTTGTTAATAATGAAAAATTTATACTAAATTAACTTATCTTTATATAAAACCAATCCATTATTCTTTAAAAGTGAAAACCAAACAGACTTTTTATTTGGTTTTTGTGGTTCGGTTAGGTTAGGACATTAGTAAATGCGATTTGGTTCAGTTTGATTTTGGGTTACGACCGAATAAAATATCAAAACGAATAAACCTAAATAACCCCGAAAACTTAATTGGTGATTACCCTATTTTATGATAAAATGCTTTTTCTAATAAACTTTTGAGTTATTTCAAAACAGTTATAAAAAAATATATATCTATTAAAAAAATTAACACATAAACGTCTATAAATCTTTTAAAGAAAAAAAAAATTAATAAAAGGGCACTTCTATTAAAAAATATTTTTAAATAAGTAAAAGTGAACGTTAATAAACAATCTAAAAAACTAAAAGACAATTTTATAAAATATGACAATTCGAACTACTTTTTTATATTTTAGAAAGTTTTTTTAATTTTATTAGATAACACTATTTAAATAGGTATTTTTTTGTTCAATAAGAATATGAGTGAGAAAAAGTAAGTCTTTAGAAAAACACCCATTTTGACAAATAATTTTCAAATCACTCATTTTGATAAATAAACTACACACTTTTGGGAAAATTTGAATAGAGTGATAAGAACTTCTATGTGTGATTTTTTATAATGTATAATTTCATTGAAAATAAGTGAGAAAGCATAACATATATGAATCTGGATTTACTAATATGTGAATTTTTCGTTTTCAATAAACTTGAAGTAGAGTCAAGAAACCTTTTTCACTCAATAATAACCAAAATTTATATATGTTAAATTTCTTGTCAAATTGAAAAAGAAAATATCATTAAATACTAAATAGTAACCAAGATTCTTTTATGTTTTATTTGATTAACTGGATTTTGAAAAATTAAATATTATAAAAATGTTACATTAGATTGGAATATTTAGTAAAGTTGAGTGAATTTAAAGAGACAAAAAACATCCAGTGATTTTGATGAAACACATGAGAAACTTGATTTGATTCAATACAGTTCAACTTCTATAGTATAAACTCTATCCAATTATTTATCAGATGATTCTTACATTTATAAGAACTTGGGGGGAAAAATTTAGATAGTCTAGATGTTACTTGTATCAAGTTTTCGTAATGCTACAATTGACTTTGTATTCCCTACCTATTCATATCTCATCACCCACCGTGATCGAATGCTATACCTTTGATATTCTCACTAATGTGGCGAGACTTTTGGAATATGTGTCTTCACTTGTAATGAATTAACATTGGATTATGATTTTGGTTTCAGAGTAACCATGCATGAAGTCTTAATGATATCTCACCTATATATACCACCAACTATATCGCTATGGACTTTTGATGCTAGGTGATTCAATGATACACATTCATATTTGAGCCTTATTATACCTTTAATTATCCAACAAGATCACTTCATACCATAATAGTGCTATGACAATAAGAAGGTTAGATTGGACTAATAAGTAATAAGCACACCTACGAACATGAAACATTGAAGACCCTTCTTGGTGAGATATGTTGTGAATGATTCTCTTATTAACTCTCATGATAAATACTACTTCACCCATATAATAGTTGCTAAGTATGATTGTTATAAAACCTGCAATGTAACGCCCGGAATATCAAAACGAACAACTTAATAATAATGGTTGAGTTCGGTTTTGTATAAAAAAAGAAAGAAAATGATTATGGGCCAAATTACCTTATGGCCTTAGGGTTTGATGGGTTTAAGGGCCTAACCACCCATTAAAACCCATAATCAGTCACATTCTCCATTTCTTGCAACCCAAGCCACTAACAAATTAGAGAGAGAAAGTAAAGAAACTTGAAGATTTGGAGTTTTTTTAATTGAAGAATTGAAGATATGGTGTTTGAGCATCAAATCAACAAGAAAAGAGCAAGAAATACAGGTAAGAATCACCGTCTAAACATCTCTGTAGATCTGGGTTTAATTCTTGAGTTTTAGGTTTTAGGGTTTTGAGAAAGATTTCAAAAAGAGATCACATTTTTACGTATGAAATGGTGTAAAAGGCTTAGATCTAGCTTTAGAAATGATAAACTAAAGGTTTGGACGTATAAGTATAGACTTTGGTTGAAAAATAAAGTTTTTGATGAAAAACGAGCTGAAAAAACTCGTCCAGCGAAACTGCAGTTTCATCATGCGAAACTGCGTGAGAAACTAGCTGCGAAACTATAGTTTCGCTGGTGAACTCCATTGAAAGTTGGGCAGAGATCTCATGCAAAACTGCGTGAGAAACTGCGAGAGAAACTAGCTGCGAAACTAGCTGCGAAGAAACTGGCTGTATTACATAGAAAATGATAGATTTGTGTGTTAATTTGCATGCAGATTGTGCAACTTATTTATTGACCTGAATTCCTCTTAGACTGAAAGCAATCTATTCATCAGGTGAGTTCTATATCCCCTATTTCATACATGCTTTAAACGTTTTGGGGCGATATGCATACTAAATGACCAGTTATTTTAAAACAAGTTTTATACAGTATCTTATATGGGAAATGAGGTTTTCTAATGAATTTATATCGTGCTTTTCTTATTGTTATATGACTTGGTAATGATGATATGTCTTGTTATATGTTGTGTTATATTATGTATAGCCTAAAGATGCAAGTAAAACCTAAAGAAATGTTATTAGGCCCATAACATGTTCCTTTGTAAAGTAAAGCATTGTGGATAGAGGAGGATTGCATTTGTTGTGCCCTCATGACAGTAAGGCCTGGATTGGCATGTTAGTAAGGGCCTGGACAGGCAGGTCAGTAAGGCCTAAATTGGCATGATAATAATGGCTTGTATGGTATGACAGTAAGGCCTGGATTCACATGTCGGTAATGTCCTGTGTTCATCATAGGCACCGATAGTGACTGGGATTGACGGATAATGAAGAGACATAGATATCAAATAAATGAAAGTATTGATGATAAAGCGATATTCTGTGTATAGTAATATTCGGATATGTGATGACTACTTCGAATGATAAAGTTAATATATCTTACTAAAAAGTTATTTGATAAAGTAAACCTAGAATTCACTCAGCGAAGCTGACTTTTATATGCATATTAGTTGACAGGTGAGCTGTTGGACTTGAGTGAATATGGGCATGGATTCTAGAAGTACTTGGCATGTGAAGGCTGGCATCCCTGATTAAGAAGATTATTAAGAAGACCTTTTTTTCAAAAGACTATTTGATGTTTTAAGGACAATGTTAACATTTTATTAGAATTATGTCGTAATGGGTTGAAACTTAATGCATTTTTGCTGTGTAAATGTTTTTCTAAATGAATGTTTTAAATCTATGTTTTGTTATGAATGACCAACTGTGAGAATTCCTAGGATCAGGGTCTTATAAGTTGGTATCAGAGCCAATGTTTAAGAGATTTGGGAAAACTATTTTATAAACCTAAACTTAAACAGAAAATAGGACCAAGTAAAAGGATGCCAGTCCAAGAAGCTCCATGCCAAGAGGTAATAAAGTATGTTGTAAATATTATTTAGATATGTAGTGCCTTGTTATGAAAGTTAGACTCAAGGATGGAGTAAGATAACATTAACTGTTATGCCTACCTGAATTTATGAGATCTATATGTGCTTAGAATAAGGATAGTAGGTTCGAGTGTAAGTGTGGCTTGAGATAGGAGGGTTTGGCCTATGAGAAGTTCTGTAAGTAGTTAATCACAACTGGCCACTGTTATTAGAATTTACAAAACTTCCATAATCCGAATTTGCCTTGACGGACCATATTGATATTTCGAATCTTATAGGAAGTAGCGAGATGGCACCAAAGAAAGCAATTCCAGCTACGGCTACTTGGAAGAGTACCAAGGGAAGACCCCTTGCTAAAGCATAAGAAGCAGTAAGCAAGGCTGCAAGACTAGCAGGAAAGTCTACCAGGAAACCAGTTGAGAAACCGGTTGAGGAGAAAATCTAGTCAGAAACTAAAGTTGAGGAGCCTACTGCTAAGCAAGCAAAGCTAAAAGAAACAGTGAAAGAAGCTATTGCCCAAGAGGTGCACCAAATTCTGACTAATGTGATGCCTTGCGGAGTTTATGGAATAGGTCAAGGGTGACGATAAGAAAGATACGGTTCAGAAGAAGGTTGATAAGAAGAAGGTGTTTAAGACTGAGGAAAGTGATGATGAGGATAAAGATGATGACTCAGAGGTTGAAGAAGTGGCAAAGGGGTGTAGTTATGGGGCTTTTCAAAGGTGTAAGCCCCTAGATTTTGATGGTACCAGTAATGTTGCTGCTGCTCAGCGTGGATTAGGGAAATGGAGGTAGTGTTGAGAATCAGTGAGTGCCTGGAAGACCAGAAAGTGAAGTTTGCTTCCCATTCACTTTTGGACCCTGCACTATGTTAGTGGGATAACATTGTTGACGCTCTTGGGGAGAAGGCTGTTAAGAAGATGAAGTGGCCTAAAATGAGGAGATTGTGATAGAGGAGTACTACCGAAAAGGGAACTTGATAAGATTGAACAAGAATTTGTGAGCTTGGAAGCTGGCAACATGACACACCAAGAATACACCTCAAAATTCAATGAAATGGCACGTCTGGTGCCTGACTTGGTGACTCCTGAATAAAAAAGGATTAAAAGGTACATACAAGGGTTGCCTCTGGACATCCGTAGGGACATGGTTACTGCCCGACTGGTATTTTAGGTCGGCAGTGGATCTCAGTAGAAGGTTGTATGATCATCGGAGGTCGGTAACAGTGGGTGAACCAAGGAAGGTTTGGAACAACAATGGGAAGAGGTACGGAAATGGTAATTATCAACCGGGGAACAAGAAAGCAAGGGTGGATGCAAAGCAGGTGATTGTGAAGGGGATTGATGAATTCAAGGAATGTGGGAAATATGAAAGGAGGCATTTGGGAGAATGTAGAATGGGTAGCTATGGATGCTACAGGTGTGGGAAAACTCGTCACATAGCCAGAGAGTGCCCAGAATTAAAAAGGTGCTTCAATTGTAACTAGTTGGGGCACCATAGCAAGGATTGCAGGAAAGCTAAGCCGGGGAGCTCGGGAACAAGCGGGAAGGATGACAAGGGGGATGATGGAAAGCCCAAGGCCAAGGCAAGGGCTTTCACCATGAACAAGAAAGAGGCAAGGAAGGACCCAGATGTGGTGTCAGGAATGTTTCTCGCCAATGATGTTTCTGCTTCTATATTATTTGATAGTGGTGCCAGCAGGAGCTTTGTATCTGCATCTTTGTGTGCTACCCTAGGTATTCAAACTTGGGAAATAGATTACCCTTTTAAAGTAGAAACAGCTGAAGGTAAATCCATTAGAATAGCTAGGGTGTTACATGATTTCCGCATAATATTAGGAGGTCACTGTTTTCCTATGCAATTGTTTGCCATGACCTTAGGTGGTTTTAATGTCGTACTGGGAATGGAATAGTTAGATGCTTATGATGCCAACATAATATGCTTGCAAAAGATAATCCGATTAATGGCTCCCGATGGTAGTCCAGTTACAATTTACGACGATAACGTCTGCAAAGTGACAAGGGTCATTTCCATGATTAAGGCGGAGAAATTTATGAGACGAGGGTGTGGGGCATATTTAGCGTATGTCAAGGACGTAAAGGTAAAGCAAAAGAGTTGTCAGAGGCGTGACTTTCCTGATGTATTCTCGGAGGATCTGTCAGGAGTACCACCTGATAGAGAGATAGAATTTCAGATTGATCTACTGCCAGGAGCTTGCCAAAGCACCATATCATCTAGCCTCGTCTGAGATGAAAGAGCTCATGTCACAACTGCAAGAACTTCTTGATAAGAGATTCATTAGGCCCAGCATATCTTCGTGGGGGTGCTCCGGTGTTGTTTGTAAAGAAAAAGGATGGTAGCATGAGGATGTGTATAGATTATAGAGAATTGAATAAGCTAACCGTGAAGAATCGATACCCTTTACCCAGAATAGAAGATTGTTTGATCAGTTGCAACATGCAAGTTGGTTTTCCAGAATAGATCTCAGGTCCGGTTATCATCAGCTGAAAGTAAGGGAGCAAGATATTCCAAAGACAGCTTTCTAAACGCGTTATGGACACTATGAGTTTCTAGTTATGTCATTCGGGCTAACCAATGCTCCTGCAACATTTATCGACTTAAAGAATCGTGTGTGTCGATCGATGTTGGACAAATCAATAATGTTTTCATCGACGATATCTTAATCTATTCAAAGAACGAGGGAGACCACGCTTGCCATATCAAGGAGGTGTTAGAAAGATTACGAAAGGAGAAATTGTATGCAAAGTTTTCAAAATGTTCATTTTGGCTACGTGAGGTGTAGTTCTTAGGGCATGTTATAAATTCGGAAGGGATTATGGTTGATCCAGCAAAAGTTCAAGCAGTCACACAATGGAAATCTCCAAAGACACCATCCGAAATCTGTATTTTCTTGGGATTGGCAGGTTATTATAGAAGGTTCATCAAGGACTTCTCAAAGATAGCCTCCCCATTAACAAGGATAACAAGGAAGAACGTGGTGTTCGACTGGGGAAAGGATCAGGAGGATGCATTTCAAGAATTGAAGGATAGATTAACCAAGGCGCCGTACTAACCTTACCGGAAGGAGATGAAGACCTAGGTATACTCTGATGCCTCTTACTGCTGGTTAGGTTGTGTATTGATGCAAAGAGGATAGGTTATAGCTTACGAGTCCAGACAGCTAAAGGACACGAAGGTCAATTACCCTGTTCATGATTTGGAACTAGCAACAGTGGTGTTCACCTTGAAAATATTGAGACATTATTTGTATGGCACTAAGTGAACTATATTCACCAATCACAAAATTTGAAATATTTCTTTGAGAAAAAGATCTGAATATGAGATAGAGAAGATGGTTGGAGTTAATAAAGGATTATGAATATGAAATCCATTATCACCCGGGTAAGGCAAATGTTGTAGCCTATGCCTTGAGCCGAAAAGAAGGATATGAACCAATTCAAGTGAAGGCGTGTCAACTGGTAGTGACCCAGATATTATGGGATTAATAAGCGAAGCTCAGGTGGAAGCCTTGAAGGAACCTGAAATTATGAAAGAAAGGATGGTGGGAAAGGCTTATGATCTAGTTGATAACACGTTGGGTGTGAAGCCCATTTATGGCAGGATATGGGTTCTAAGGTATGGGGATTTGCAAGAGAAAAATTTTGATGAAGCACACAAGACTCACTACTCAATACACCTAGGAGCAAATAAGATGTACCATGATTTGAATAAAGATTATTGGTGGCCCGGATAAAGAGAGAGGTAGTTGCGTATGTAAATAAATGCTAACATGCCTGCAAGTGAAGGCCAAGCATCAAAGGCCCTATGGGTATGTTCAACCGTTGGAAGTGTAGAATGGAAGTGGGAACATATTACCATGGATTTTATAACTAAGTTACCACGTACAACCAAAGGCAATTATGCAATCTGGGTAATAGTAGACAGATTGATCGAGAGTGCTCATTCTTACCTATCAAGGAAGCAATCATTTCAGAGAAGCTCGCTGAGTTGTTCATCAGAGAAATAGCCACACAGCATGGCATGCCTGTATCAATTGTGTCAAATAGAGACACACGGTTTACATCTAAATTTTGGAGAGGTTTAACGAAGAGATGGGGACAAGATTGTATATCAGTAGGCATACCACCCGTAGACCGATGGTCAATATGAAAGAATGATACAGACATTGGAAGACATGCTACGAGCATGTGTTATGGACTTTGGTGGTAATTGGGATAGTCATCTACCATTAGCTACAATAGCTATCATGCTAGTATCAAGATGCCTCCATATGAAATGTATGGGAGACGATGCAGGACTCTACTTTGTTGGGGTGATGTCGGACAAAAAGAGTTGGGAAGCTTAGAGGTTGTAGAAGCCACGATGGAAAAGTTAGAGAAAATTAAGGCTTATATGAAGGCTGCCAAGGATAGACAAAGTGATACGCTGATAAAGGAGGAGACCAATAGAATTCAGGGTGGGTGACAGAGTAATGTTAAAGGTGTCACCATGGAAAGGAATTATCCGGTTTAGGAAGAGAGGAAAGCTAAGCCCCAGGTTTATTGGGCCATTTAAGATATTAGCGCGAGTTGGAGATGTAGCTTACAGGCTTGACCTCCCAAAAGAGTTAAGTGGGATTCACCCCACGTTTTATGTGTCGCATCTGCAAAAGTGTTTGGTCGATGATGAGAGGGTTGTGCCTCTTGATGATATTGAAGTGGATGAAAAGTTGAATTATGTGGAGCAGCCGGTCGCCATTTTAGATAGAAAAATGAAACAATTAAGAAACAAAGTGATCAAGCAAGTCAAGGTACAATGGAAACACTGAAAGGAGTCGGATGCCACTTGGGAATCCGAGAAAAAAATGAAAGAGCAATACCCCGATCTTTTTAATGACTAGGCAGGTTTCAAGGACGAAACCTAAATAAGGGGGTTGTAACGCCCCGGAATGTCGAAGCGAACAACTTAGTAATAATGGTTGAGTTTGGGTTATGTATAAAAAAAGAAAATGATTGTGGGTCAAATTATCTTATGAGCTTAGGGTTTGATGGGTTTAAGGGCCTAACCACCCATTAAACACCCATAATCAGCCACATTCTCCATTTCTTGCAACCCAAGCCACTAACAACATAAAGAGAGAAAGTAGTGAGAGAAAGTGAAGAAACTTGAAGAGTTGGATTTTTGTTGATTGAAGGATTGAAGATCTGGTGTTTGAGCATCAAGTCAACAAGAAAAGAACAAGAAATCCAGGTAAGGTTCACCATCTAAACATCTCTGTAGATCTGGGTTTGATTCTTAAGTTTTGGGTTTTTAGGGTTTTGAGAAAGATTTAAAAAAAATATCACATTTTTACGTATGAAATGGTGTAAAAAGCTTAGATCTAGCCTTAGAAATGATAAACTAAAGGTTTGGACTTTAAAATATGGATTTTGGTTGAAAAATGAAGATTTTGATGAAAAACAAGCTGAAAAAACTCGTCCAGCGAAACTGCAGTTTCATCATGCGAAACTATGTGAGAAACTAGCTACGAAACTATAGTTTCGCAGGTGAACTCCAACGAAAGTTGGGCAGAGATCTCATGCAAAACTGCGTGAGAAACTGTGAGCGAAACTAGCTAACTAGATGCGAAACTGGCTGATTACATAGAAAATTATAGATTTGTGTGTTAATTTGCATGCAGATTGTGCGACTTATTTATTGACCTGTATTCCTCTTAGACCGAAAGCAATCTACTCATCAGGTGAGTTCCAGATCCCCTATTTCATACATGCTTTAAACATTTTGGGGCGATATGCATACTAAATGACCAGTTATTTTAAAACAAAGTTTTATATACTATCTTATATGGGAAATGGGGTTTTCTAATGAATTTATATCATGCTTTTTTTATTGTGATATGACCTTGGTAATGATGATATGTCTTGTTATATGCTGTGTTATATTTGTATAGCCTAAAGATAAAAGTGAAACCAAAAGAATTGTTATTGGACCCATAACATGTACCTTTGTTAAGTAAAGCCTTGCAAGCAAATATAGAGGAGGGTTGCATTTGTTGTGCCCTCATGACAGTAAGGCCTGGAGTGGCATGTGAGTAAAGTAAAGGCCTGGACAGGCAGGTCAGTAAGGCCTGGATTGGCATGGCAATAATAGCCTGTATGGGTACGATAGTAAGGCCTGGATTGACATGTCGGTAAAATCCTGTGTTCATCATTGGCACCGATAGTGATTGGGAATTGACGGATAATGAAGAGACATAGATATCAAATAAATGAAAGTATTGACGATAAAGCGATAGTCAGTGTATAGTAATGTTTGGATATGTGATGACTACTTTCGAATGATAAAGTTAATATATCTTACTAAAAAGTTATTTGATAAAGTAAACCTAGAATTCACTTAGCGAAGCTAACTTTTATATGCATATTAGTTGACAGGTGAGCTGTTGGACTTGAGTGAATATTAGAAGCTACTTGGCATCTGAAGGCTGGCATCTCTAATTAAGAAGATTATTAAGAACACCTTTTTTAAAGACTATTTGATGTTTTAAAGATAATGTTACATTTTATTAGAATTAATCGTAATGGGTTGAAACTTATTGTATTTTTCCGCTGCAAATGTTTATCTAAATGAATGTTTTAAATCTATGTTTTGCTGTGAATGACCAACTGTGAGGTTTCTGGATCAGGGCGTACATGTAAGTTCTGCTAATTGATCTACTTCGGATTTAATTCCATATGTACTAATTTCTACTTCCATCAATACGATATCTTGATATACCACTGTGGCAAGTGTGGGGAAAAACAGTATCAGGCACAACGTGGCATTCCGCTTTCATAAAAATTGTGCGTGAGTGGTTTAGCACTCTCTTGTCAAATTTTGGATCAGATTTTACTGTAAAGATCAGTACCCCTGCATTTTAGTGGCAAGAACATTTTGAGACTGCTCTACCCTAAGGGTTAACCACTAAATCATAAATGATGTCATTGTCAATATGATTTGGAAGGCAAATTAAGTCATATAAAAAAAATGTTTCTAAGCTTGATCAGAAGTCTCTACAATAATGATGATCGAAAGGTATGAAATTTTATATATGTTTGTTCCAAATCTTGTAAACATACTTACCTTCATGCTTTACCAGGTCAATAAGTTTGAATTGGTGATCATATATATCTAAATGTTTATGACAGGATCAGTGATCTAAGTTTGATCAATTAGAGTTGAATCGCAGCGGAATTAGAACAAGAATTAGACAAATATAGCAAGAACACAATAGATATTCAATGGAACAGTACACGGTTATAGAGAAAGAGGGTTTTCTGCAAAAGGGATAATATCATTCATGCACAAATGCTTCGGTATGGCGGCCGCTAAGCTTTGCTAAGCTTCGCTAAGCTTCGCACCTTACAATTAGGTCAACATTCCTTATATAAAGGAATGTGACGTCTGCTGATGTCACTTGATAGTGACATCTAACAGAATTATTACAAACAACTGAAAGTAAGCAAACTACTGAGAATGTTCACAACAACTGAGAACATCTCAGAGTATGCTAAGTACAAGATGAAACTAAAACTACTGAAACTACAAGTACTGATTACAAGAACATAAAACTACTGATTACAAAAGACTGAAAGGAAAATATAACTACTGAAAGGAAACCATCACAACTACTGAAGAGGTCTTCTTCAGCTGTTGTGACAACATCTGAAACTTGGTCTTCAGTCTTTGTCTTCAGCTTTTGTCTTCAGACTTGTCTTCAGTTCTTTAGCTTCAGACTTTGTCTTCAGCTTTTTCACTTCAGACTTTGTCTTCAGCTCTTTCACTTCAGACTTTGTCTTCAGACCTTGTTATCAGTTGATGTCTTCAGCTGTTGCAGACTACTTCAGTTGTTGTAATGTCTGTGGGACTTAAAGGTTTTTCTGATCAGGCTCATTGGTTCTTTTGGTCCAACAAACTCCCCCTGAACCAATGCAGCCAAAACCTTTAAGCTTATTGAGGTCCCACTTATTCTTGGCAGAAATACTCTCTTGATCAGCTTCAGAGATATCAGATAAGCACAGGCCAGGGAACAGGTTTCAGTAGATGTGAATGTCAAAGGATGGAAGGGAACTCTGTCTTGGGGAACTGGACACAGAGCTGTTATCCCAACCATGAAACCTACTTCCCATTGATGAGTCTATAAGACTCTCTGACGTAGGCCTCAAGGAGAACAACTTGTTCCTCCTTAGTGAGTTCTTCTGCTTCTCCTTCGAAGAAGAACTCTGGGCCATAGTACTCTGATAGGTACTTTACTGTCTTTCCATTTTTCAACTCAACAGTTGTTATCTCTCTGTAAGCAAATTCATCTGGGTGAGTCCCTTCTAATAACAACTGGAGTTCATTTTTCTTGATCTCTTCAAGCCTCTTGTATAACAACCCCTTCTTGACCATTTTGTTCTCCATTAGAGTTTGAGGGGTCATCTTTGACTTGTAGGCTCTCTTGAAGTCTTCAAGTATCTCCCAGGGTGAGACTACAATGGCCAACATAATAACAGCATCTATGGTCTTTCTCACTTGGCCATTGTATCTACTTGGTATGGATTTCTTATGAATTCTAGAACTAACCCTGGGGTCTGGCCAAATCCTTACTCTCTCCTTTTGATATTGAAAGGTATGCCTGAGAGCATACAGCCTTTGAGCGTGTTTCTTCATGGCTTGTATAGATGATGACTGAGGAAACTCTTTGTCAACCATCTTCAAAAGTTGCTCATCGTGCTGTTTCTGCTGTTCTTCTTCTTCAATCTTAACTTTCACCATTTGCCTCTGAAAGTCTGGTGTGATCATTTGTTGACTTCTGGGCTCAGGTATTTTTAGAACAGCAGAGATTGGCAGACTGTCTTCTTCATCATCATCTTCTTCTTCTTCTTCCATCCTCAACACCCTTCTCCTCCTTCTGGGTGCATCATTGGATGTGGTTTGAGGTGGTTTTTGGGGTAAGGGAGTTGGTTTTGAGGGTTGAGTTGGTTTAAGTTTAGGTTTAGGGATTGGTTTGGAGAGTTGTGGGGTTGGTTGTTTTTGAGTGGGAGTTTGGGAAGGCTGATCTAGCATTTTTGTGGTAAGTTTGGCTTTGGAAAGCTTGGCCATATCAGTTCTCTTCCCAGCACCTGCTTCATCTAAGGCTTCGATAATCAACCCTTATTGAATGCTTCAGAAGCACAGATTCTGGTGGTTATTGCCAGAATACTGTCTCTGGTCCATGATTTAATCTCAATTAATGATCTTCCCAAGTATTTTGCAATAAACCTGATCATTATCTCCAACCTCTCCCTTTCCATCACACTGTAACTGGCCCATCTCTCTTGTATCTCTTTAATCTCCAGCCTTCTGATCTCAGTGTCTAATGTAGCTGTATCAAAGCCCTGTCTGAAGAGTTGGTCTATTATTCTGTCCATTGATCTGCTGTGAGCTTCATCAGCTTCTTTAACCAGATCTTCCAATGATTTCTCTTCATCAGGCTTTTGAGTTTCAGCACTTTTCTTTCTCTTGTATGTGATCAGCTGTTTTTCCTTTTCTAACTCCTTTTCTTTCTCTTGTTGTTTCTCATCTTCCACTCTCTTTCTCTTTCTTTCTTTCACTGCCTTAGACTCCCCCTTTTTGGGTGCATTGGGTTCAGGGGTTTGAATGGCAGAAAGCTTCTTTTGCACAGCATCATCAACAAGTGTTTGTAGATTTGAGGAGATCCTCTCATCAATGGCTTTATGCACAATCTCATTGATGATGGGAGTGATGAGAGGTAAGGAATGTTGAAAGGTAGCAACCATCTGCTCAGAGGGGTTCTGTCCCTGAGAGGTGGTGCCAAAAGCAGTGGCTGGTGGCTCAGTTGAGTGTAGTGGCTGAGTGTTTGGTGAACCTTCAGATGAAGGTGCCATCTGTGGGTTTATTGGGGCAGATGGACTTTGATCCTGAGACATTTTGGCAAGCAGTTCTTTGAGTCTGCTCACCTCAGCCTCAAGGATTGTGTTATGGGCTAAGACATCGAAGAAAAAGCCCAGGTCATCATCAGTCTTTGCTGAATCACCTGACCTCCTGATTGAATCAGGATGTACATGCCCTGAGTGTAGATCAGTTGTAGCATGTGCCCCTTGTTCTTGGTTCTGGGGACTTCCTGCCTCAGGACTGAGTCCTTCATCGGCAGTTGCCTCTGGTGAGGTCTTAGAGATGTTACC
The DNA here is from genome assembly GCA_025506505.1 of Flaveria sonorensis. NCBI lineage: Eukaryota > Viridiplantae > Streptophyta > Magnoliopsida > Asterales > Asteraceae > Flaveria > Flaveria sonorensis. The sequence goes on along the minus strand of JACCIY010001528.1, from coordinate 9,597 downwards.
AACTGCATCCTGTTCATTTGCTGAATCAGTAGAAGTGGCAGCCTCACCAGATGTTCTAACCTCCTCCTCTACACGGGGAGATTGAACATTATAACCCCTGTGCTGTGGGTTATCAGCAGCATTTTGGTCCTCTTCCTCAGCTGTTGAGGTTCTCCCCATTGTAATTGGTTTCTGGGGAGGAGGAGAGGAATGCAGCTGACTCAGCACTTGTGCAACTATAATGGTTGGGCTTTGAGGGGCGGTTGCATTTGGAGATAGGTTTGAAGCAGATTGCACCCGGGGTGACTGGTGCTCTTCAATGGTAACCTTCTCAATTGAGATAGGTTCCAGCATTGTGGTATCCCCAATTATGGTTGCATCAGGATCCTGTTGAGAGGATGCCTGAGCGGCTAGGGCTGGTGGAGTCTTTGACACTACTGGGGGGTTAGAACCAGTAAGTGTTTCCTGTATTGGTGGTACAGGGGCATCCTCAGGGGACTCATCTCCCTGAGTAGCCTTTTTGGGCTTTTTGGTGTTGGGTTTGGTGGGGACTTTGGATCTGGAAGTGGAGGCTGTGGGTTCCCGCTGCTTGGGTTTTAGCAGCCGGGCAGCCCCTTTCAGTGTAGGGTCAGAGTTGTGCCTGGAGTATACTTCAGGCAATACAGCCGGAGCAGGGACTCCAAGGCCAACAAGGCCGTCTGATTTTAGCTGATTTAAAATTATGGCCATGAGAAACCTGGGATATAATATCCATCTGTTTGCCACAGGTTTCAAAGCCAGATCCTTTAGTTCCATGAAAACTATCTCAGAAAAATTTAGATTTTGTCGTTCAAAGATAGAGTATAATACCTGTTGCCATCGGGAGGACATCTGATCCCATGAGGAGGTTTTTGATGCAAGGCAGACATTCACCATGTGGAATATAAGACGTTCAGCATCATGGAAGTGCTTCTTCAGAATGGTGGTAGCACTTAAGTCTCCTTCATACCCGTTATTGATGAAAGACATATCAGTTGTGCCTTTCGGGTATTCTGTGACACAGGTGGCATCATGTAGATTTAGGGTTTGTCGAATGATGTCTGGAGTGATGACCACCTGTTTCTGGTTAACCAACGACTGGAGAGTGATTTGGCTATCATTCTCACCAGTTTGCACAGAGACGTTGGTCCAGAATTGGCTTAGGGAATCGGGGTATATGGTAGGATTCAGAAGAAAAGCGGTTCGGTACTGGGAATCTACCATAAGATCGATGGCATTATCAAATTTGTTCCAAAAGGCCGATTTCGAGAGGTAGGCAACACAGTTGTGTCTGGGTTTGAGTTTCATGGTCGCCATTGTTGAGAGAGTGAAGGACATAAAACGGCTAATGAAACGTTTGAAAGTAGGTTTAGGTATTTATAGGGTAAGAAAAGGCTGATATAAAACGACTGAAAGTGTTGGTGCTGTCATCAGTTGTTTGAAAACAACTGAAGACCTGGTTTTAACTTTCAGAAGTTGTAACAACTGAAGACTTGGTATTAGTCATCAGTAGTTGTGAAACTACTGAAGACATGGTTTTGGCTTCAGGTGTTGTAAACAACTGAAGATTTGGTGTTAGTCATCAGTAGTTGTAAAACTACTGAAGACATGGTTTTGGCTTCAGTTGTATGAAGTGAAACAGCAGTTGTAGAAACAACTGAAGAGAAAAGTTTCTCATCAGCTGTTGTCGTCAATTCTTAGCTCATCAGCTGTTTCATTCTGACCTCAACACTTATCAGACTTTTTGTCTGATTTTCAGACGTTTCATTGGTCATCAGTACTTATCTGTTATACTGACATCAGTAGTTGTAACTACATCAGTAGTTGTAACCACATCAGTTCTTTTCAACAGATAGAGTACTTCAGTACTTTTAAGTAATTTAGTCTTCAGTAGTTATGAAAACTACTGAGGATAAAAGAACTTATCAGTACTTATTTGTGACAATAGTATACGAATGCTCATCAGTACTTGTTGACTGAGATCATCAGTAGTTGTCACTTATTCTAGCTGCAGCATACCAAGCCTTAACACTAGGTTTGGAAAGTTGAACTGTCCAAAGGCTTAGTAAATATGTCTGCAAGCTCATCAGCACTAGGAACAAACTTTGGATCAATCAGACCTTTTTCAAAACAATCCCTAATAAAATGGTGTCTGATCTCAATATGTTTGGTCCTAGAGTGCTGGACTGGATTCTTGACAATACAAAGAGCTGAAGCACTATCCATTAGTAATGGAGTCTTAGTCTCTGTAATGCCATAATCCAATAATTGATTCTGAAGCCAGAGTACCTGAGATGTACAACTTGCAGCAGCAATGTACTCGGCTTCAGCAGTGGATGTAGCAACAGATGTTTGTTTCTTACTCTGCCAAGAAACCAAACAGTTGCCTAGGAATTGACATCCACCAGAAGTTGATTTTCTAGTTAATTTACACCCTGCATAGTCACTATCAGAAAAAGCAACTAATTTGCAAGAGTGCCCAGTGGAATACCAAAGACCTAGAGATTGAGTACCTTGCAGATATCTAAAGATCCTCTTGACTGCAATCAAATGAGACTCTTTAGGAGCAGCCTGAAATCTAGCACAAACACAAGTTGCAAACATAATATCTGGTCTAGAAGCTGTTAAGTACATCAAGGACCCAATCATACATCTGTAAAGTGTTTCATCAACAGCTTTACCTTTCTGATCTGCATCCAGTTGTGTGGTGCTGCACATGGGAGTAGAACAGGGCTTACAGTTTTGTAAATCAAACTTTTCCAAAAGACTCTTTGTGTATTTTGACTGATGAATGAAAGTTCCATCAGCCTTTTGTTTGATTTGCAAACCTAGAAAGAACTGTAATTCTCCCATGGCACTCATTTCGAATTTTTGTTGCATCAACTTTGTAAATGCATCACACAACTGTGGATCAGAGGATGCAAAAATAATATCATCAACATAAATTTGAACAAGGAGCTTATGCTGACCCACTTTCTTAATGAACAAAGTTTTATCTATGGAGCCTCTAGTGAAATTATTCTGAAGAAGAAAATTTGACAGTGTTTCATACCAGGCTCTAGGAGCTTGTTTCAACCCATAAAGAGCCTTATCAAGTTTATACACCCAATCAGGATGTTTATTATCCTCAAAACCTGGTGGTTGACACACATAAACCTCTTCTTTTATTTTACCATATAAAAATGCACTTTTGACATCCATTTGAAAAACTTTAAGATTGTGGAATGCAGCATAGGCTAAGAACAATCTAATTGCCTCCAGTCTGGCTACAGGGGCAAAGGTTTCATCATAATCAATACCTTCTTCTTGTGAAAACCCCTGGACAACCAGTCTGGCCTTGTTCTTGACAATTTGCCCATTTTCATCTGTTTTATTCCTAAACACCCATTTAGTGCCTATTGCACACTTACCTGGGGGTAGAGGAACCAGTTCCCACACTTGCTGCTTTTTGAACTGAAGAAGCTCAAGCTGCATGGCATCAACCCATCCATTGTCTCTTAATGCAATATGATAGTTCTTTGGCTCTTGCTGACTGATGAAGAGAGCATAGAAGCAGAAGTTGGACAATTGACTTCTAGTTGAGACACCAGCATTGATATCACCAATGATTTGAGACATTGGGTGATTCTTCAGCTCTTGGTACACTATGAGATCTGTGCAAGTGTTTGTAGCACGCTCAGCAGCAACAGATGTTGATCCAGATTCTTGAAACCAAGTATTAGATGGCAAGTCAAATGAAGTAGAGGATTCAGAAATCTCATCAGCATTTGTTGTGGATGGTGCTACTGAAGCTACAGGAACATCAAGTTTAGTAGACTCAGGCAGTTGATCACTAAACTTGAATAGGTGAGTACTGGGATCATCATCAACATCAGTACCACCAGATGGATGACTAGCTGCAGAAGGTGATGAATTCACATGATCTGCAACAGCTGGAGGCTGATAAGGAACATATTGCAGTATGTCCAGATCAAACAACTCCACAGGGTTTTGTGGGATTTTGTCCTTAGGAGATTCATTGAACTTCACATGCAAGGTTTCTTCAACCATCTTTGTTCTGCAGTTGAACACTCTGTAAGCCTTGCAAGTGGATGAATACCCAACAAAATACCCTGCATCCACCTTAGAATCAAACTTTTGGAGTTGATCCTTTGTGTTGAGAATGTAACAAGGACACCCAAATGCTCTGAAGAATGAAATTAGAGGAGCCAAATGATGTAGAACTTCATAAGGAGTCTTCATCAACCTCTGATTCACTAAAGCTCTATTTTGCACATAGCATGCTGTGTTGACAGCTTCAGCCCAAAAGGTCAGTGGCAAACCAGAGTCAGCCAACATGGACCTTGCAGCTTCAATTAGGGTCCTGTTCTTTCTCTCCACTACTCCATTTTGTTCTGGAGTCCTTGGGATGCTATACTGCCTCTTGATTCCTTTTGAAAGGTAGAAATCATCAAGTGTATGGTTTCTAAATTCAGTTCCATTATCACTTCTTATACACTTGACTGATAGGGAATACTGCTTCTCAACATACAACACAAAGTTAATAATTGTCTGAGCAGCCTCATCCTTTGAATGCAAGAAGAAGGTCCATACAAATCTGGAGTAATCATCCACAATTACCAGACAGTATTTCTTCTTTGCCATGCTCATTACTCTCACAGGACCAAAGAGATCCATGTGCAGTAATTGCAAGCAGGCAGTGGACTTTGGTTCTTCTATAGGAGGGAATGAAACTTTGTGTTGTTTTCCTTTTAACAAGCAGTGCAGGTTTCATCACAGTGGAACTCCTTTATTGGTAGACCTCTCACTAAACTATTGTGGATCAGCTGATTCATGTTTTTGAGATTAACATGACCCAGCCTTCTATGCCACAGTTTAGATTCCTGAGGAGAGGCCTTGGAGAACAGGCAAGGATGACCTTTTAAATCAATCTTCTTTGACAAATCCAAGGCATATACTCTTCCTATCCTGTTGGCCTTCAGGAGAGTATGTTCATCCAATACCTTGTCAATCAGCCTCAGAACTTTGGAAGACAGAATCCGGCAGTTCTGGCTTGTGAAAAGTGCAACATGCCCTTTATCACACATCTGACTGACACTCAGTAGATTATACTTGAGATTCTCCACATGGTTAACATCATCAAATCTGATTTCTCCATTTGACACAAATCCTTTCCCGATGATGTAACCCTTAGCATCATTTCCAAATGAGACAAATCCCTTCTTTCCTTGAGAGTAGTCATTAAGAAGAGAACTGCTCCCAGTCATATGCATAGATCCTCCACTGTCTACATACCAGATGCTTCTTTGGCATGCTGAAGAACCCTGCATTTATCATAAGAAACTAGTTAGCTTTAGAGACCCAAACCTTTTTGGTTTTGGGTCTGTTTTCATCAACAGATTTAACCATAACTTGTTTCTCATGATTAACAGCTGATGAAGGTGGAGATGGTGCTGAAATGGATTTCTTAGATTTGGGCTTGGATTTCCTTTTCAGTGGTTTGATCACAGGTGCATCTAGTTGGTTAACTCTCCCCAACAAATGCTGAACCATCATAACAAGTTGTGTCTGATTTGTTGCTAAAGCCTTCAGCTCATTTGACACATCAGTACTTGTTTTTGATGAGTTCCTGTGACCCACCATTTCCTCCTTCTTGAAATTCACAGACTTAGTCTGATGTTTATCATGAGGAACACTATCAGCTGTTTTCTGATAAACCCCATCCTTCTTTTTGGATTTTGGTGAGGCCTTGGGTTTATCAGTTTGAGATGACTGTGGTACAAACTTGGTCTCAAACTCATTTTTCATTTTATTAATCTCTTCTTTAATGAGCTTATCTCTGTTGAGTTTGGAACCCTTTTTGTACCAGCATTCATCAGATAGATGATTGAATTTACCACATATTTCACATGGCTTATTCTTCATCTTGGATTGATCAACTGCTGAAGTGGAAACTACTGAAGGTGTGATCTTCAGTACTTTCCTCCTTTCAGTACTTGTGTTAAGTACTGAAGGATCGGTAACAACTGAAGACTTGTTCTTCAGCTGTTCTCTATCCGTCCTGAAAGACCGTATGATAGATTCCTCAGCAGTTGTTAATCCTTTTATTTCAGCAGATTTGAAATGCTTTTCAGATGTTGTGACTTGCCCTTCAGTACTTGGAGTACTTTGAGGGACAACATCTGAATTGCTCAGCTTCATGTGTTTATCAGCATTTAAACCATCAGGCAATTGATTTGCTGAGATCTTAACACTGACTTCATCCTCTAATTTTGTATTATCATTTGAGGATGAATCACATGATGATGTGGTTTGGAAATTACTTTCACCTTCAGATTTTACTATTGATTTTGAAGTAAAATCAGTAGGTGGTGCAGTATGATTGTAACCTATTCCAAACTTCACATTTGAAGCTGTTTGCTTGCTGAGAAGCATTTCAAATCCCTTGCAGGATGTTACCCAGCGGTCACACTCAACTTGGGTAGCTGCAAGTGTCTCTTTGAGACTTCTGTGGTTCTCAAGTATGACCTCTACCTTAGCCTTTTCATCATTAAGTTGGCATTTAAGCTTGTAAATCTCATCATCTTTGTCATTAAGAGCAGACTCATACTCAGCTTTTCTTTTGGAAATAGTTTTCTCAAGCTCAAGATTTTGATTGATTAAAGCTACATTTGCCTCTCTAATAGAGACAAAGGCAGCTATGCATGATTCAGAACATAACTTGGCTTTAGCCTCAGAAGATACCTGGGTTACCTGTGAAGATGATGCATTGGAGCAGGAACCCTCAGTAGACTCCAGGGCCATGAGAGCAAGATTCCCAAAAGGATGTTCACCACCATGTTGACCAGCACCAGCAAATAATTGCTCATTGAAACCAGAAAGATCATCTGGTAAGCTGCTCCAGTCAACAACTCCTGGTGTGAAGAAGCTGTGATGAGGTTGAGATTGTGATGGAGATGGTTGAGGCTCAGGTAGGGCTTGAGGTTGTTGTGCTATAGGAACTTGAACTGGATTTGGCTGTGGCATGTAATAGCAGGGATATGGATATGGCATTGGACCCTGAGGGACAAAATATGCAGGAGATTGAGGTTGTGAGTGATGACCAGAACTAGCAGGATGTTGCCCTTTGTTTTGTGAACTATTGCTTGGAAAGGTCACAAAGGGTGCAGAGGAGTTAGATCCAGTTGATCTACACTCTCTTGCAAAGTGCCCAAGCCTGTGGCATTTGTGACACCTCAACTTACTCTTGTCAAAACCAACTTTGGTTTTGCCAGAGAGTCCTGGAAATTTCCTACCAGTTCTCTTGTAGAACTTTTGAGATCTGATATTGATCAAGGCCATTTGGCTCAAAATATCCATCTCTTCTAAATCATCAGCAATACCCATCAAATCATCCATGATAAAGCATAAATTATCACTATTACACCCAGAATGACTGTCAACACCAACAAATGCATGATCAGAACTGTTTGAAGAGAAATCTATATGCTCATCATAATGGCTTTCTGATCCAGCATATTCTGACTCATGACCGACCAAGGCAGTGTTCCCTGGTACAAAGTCATCAGTGAGCTTTCCTGATGATGCCAGTTTCCTTTTCTGCTCTATCTCTCTTTCAAATGTAAGCAGTTTCCCATGGAGTTGGGTGAGAGATAGGCTATCCAGATTTGCACTGGAGCGTAGGACAATGGTGTATGTGTCCCATCTCTCAGGCAGTGATCTGAGGAATCTGTTGTTCATCTGGCTGTTAGTATACTCATGCTTGACCATTTTCAGCTCAGAGATCAAGCAGGAGAAACGCTCAAACTGTTGAGTCAGTGTCTCACCCTTCCTATGAGAGAATGTCTCATATTGTTGGGCGAGGATTTCTCTGTTGTTTGCTAAGACCTCATCAGTTCCTCCGAATTGTTCCTTCAAAGCATTCCAGAGGTCATGAGCAGTTTCATGATGCATAAGCCCAGAATAGATTTCATTAGGCAGTGCCATGGCCAGAATTCCATGGGCTTTAGCATCAATCTCAAACAGTTTACGATCTTCATCTGAGTATTGCTCCTTCTTCTTCGGAACCATTTGGTTGGTCTCCGGATTGTTCACCATAGGCTTGTGTGGACCGTGAACCACAGATGTCCAACAACCTGAACTGTTAACAGACAGGTGATGGAGCATTCTTCGTTGCCATATGTTATACTCACTCCTAACCAGCATCGGAGGCTTGGTTGAGGAGCCAGTATTGTGAGGGTCATTAGATGGAGTAGTCATTCTCAGATTCAAACCAATTCAATCAAGTTTCAACAGATTTAGCACAAAACACAACAAACTCAATATGAACCAAGAAGAAACTCAAATTGAATAACCAGAAGCAGCAGAAGATCAATCTCTATAACCAATTCTTGCAAATATGCTAATTCGATCAAACTTTAGATATCGAAATAGCAGTTTCAATGATCAATTGTTAAACCGATCAATGATTAACCTGCTCTGATACCATTTGACAGGATCAGTTATCTAAGTTTGATCAATTAGAGTTGAATCGCAGCGGAATTAGAACAAGAATTAGACAAATATAGCAAGAACACAATAGATATTCAATGGAACAGTACACGGTTATAGAGAAAGAGGGTTTTCTGCAAAAGGGATAATATCATTCATGCACAAATGCTTCGGTATGGCGGCCGCTAAGCTTGCTAAGCTTCGCTAAGCTTCTCTGAGCTTCGCACCTTACAATTAGGTCAACATTCCTTATATAAAGGAATGTGACGTCTGCTGATGTCACTTGATAGTGACATTTAACAGAATTATTACAAACAACTGAAAGTAAGCAAACTACTGAGAATGTTCACAACAACTGAGAACATCTCAGAGTATGCTAAGTACAAGATGAAACTAAACTACTGAAACTACAAATACTGATTACAAGAAACATAAAACTACTGATTACAAAAGAATGAAAGGAAATATAACTACTGAAAGGAAACCATCACAACTACTGAAGAGGTCTTCTTCAGCTGTTGTGACAATATCTGAAACTTGGTCTTCAGTCTTTGTCTTCAGCTTTTGTCTTCAGACTTTGTCTTCAGTCTTTAGCTTCAGACTTTGTCTTCAGCTTTTTCACTTCAGACTTTGTCTTCAGACCTTGTTATCAGTTGATGTCTTCAGTGTTGCAGACTACTTCAGTTGTTGTAATGTCTGTGGGACTTAAAGGTTTTCTGATCAGGCTCATTGGTTCTTTGTCCAACTTGTAGTTCTAAGTTAGTCATTAACTTCTAGTCATGACCTTAGCATGGCACTCACATTGATACCAAAATTCATCACTCATGAGAACACCATTCCCCTCTTAATCTCTTAAAGAATCCTGCTAAACGTTGCAAACTTCTTGGTGTTATATGGTATTATTCGTAGTACCTCATTCATCAATGATTGAGACTTGTTTCTTACCTTGCGAACTAATGGTTATAACTATTTATTCAATATACTAGAATCCAATCTATTGAAACACTCTGTTTGAAGTAAGGCTCACTACTCTATATTCTTGATAAAATTTATAAACCTAAACACTTGAAAAGAATTTATGGGATTTTATTATGGATTTGTGACATTTAA